>WOGP01004825.1:0-13660 GCA_015342065.1 Leptinotarsa undecemlineata
TGGCATAGTGGTGGGGGGAGGATTAGAACCGGGAAAAAAATTCTAAACGATCCATACACCACACCCTTCAGGGTCACACCACCTTGACTTCACCAAACAACAACCAATAAAAAAGCAATTGATACGTCATAGTGGTGCGGGAGGTTTAGAACCGGCTCAAATCTCCTACTAGCAAAAAAAAATTTTCTTCAGTTCAGTTTAATTTGGAGATTTGCGTTTATGTGTAATGAACTTCTCTAGAACGTTTCAGTGATTCAAATCCAACTTGAATTGTTACTTTCGTATAGACACCGCTCTAAGAGTGCCTTGAGAATTTTTCAGTTGTGCTTGTGTTTTGTTCTTAAAATGTATTGGTCGAAAAATGTCAGTAATTTTAGTCAAAAATAGTTAATTAATTAGTGATAAACGACATATAAAGTTTTATTTCTCATTTTTCATAATTAAAATTGGTCAGTATTCAGTATGAATGGAATTGCTGATCATCGCTCAGTGAAGCATGATATCAAACTTGATAAGGAAAAGTTTATACCAAAAATGGTTTCATATAGAGAATATTCTCATTCAAAATATTACTAAGGATATAACCCCAATCAATTGAACAATTAGTTTGTGAACTGTGTTCCGACCCCTACAGTAAATGAAAAGTAGGCACTCTTCGATAAGTAAAATGGTGGGCTCGTACAAAATCTGAATGATTTAACATTTAAATAACATATAAACAACAACCAAAAAAAACAAAATAATTTAACTATCAACACGAGCCAAAAATTAAATAATTATTAACAAGAAATGAAAATTAAAAATATGAAATTGAAAGATTTCAAACCAAGTTACTACACCACGTTTCGATTGTTAGTATCCACAATTGTTATCACCCAAAGACGATTGTGGATAGTAACAATCGAAACGTCGTGAAGTAACTTGGTTTGGAATCTTTCAATTTTTAATTTTTAATTTTCATTTCTTGTTGATAATTTTTTAAATTTTTTAGCTTGTGTTAATAGTTGAATTATTTTGTTTTTTTGGTTGTTGCTTGTATGATATTTCATTGTAATTTAAGTTTTTTGCTTAATGAAATTGTTTTTTCAGCTAATTTTTTTTTTATTCAAATCGTTTTATATCATATTAGATAGACAATGGAAGTCCGAACTGATAACATTAGGTATTTTCATCCACACTAACCTGAGGTTCCAAAAGCATATTGCTCATTTGGCAGACAAACCTTATTTTGAGTTGAAATATCCAAATGTGCATACGGATCCACTCAACATGAATATAAGATAATTATTATGTAACACTTTGATCCTGTGACAACTAGAATATTGTAATGCCTTTGATTGGCCAGCATTGTTAGCCAACAACCAGCAAATACTATCACATTACCAGTGGTTTCTGTCTTCAAACTGGCTTTACCTCCGTGGAAGATTTGTTTTGAGAATGCTATGTTCACTATTCGAAATTGAACATCACAAAGTCTTTCAACACTTTTTCGAAAAATTGATTGAGAAAAGTTGAACTGAGCAATGTTCCACTCGCCACTGCGATCTTTATAGCATGTCTTTACTAGAGTGTAGACACGCCCTAAGGAGTTATTGTATATCAAAAGACGTGTTGCGATTTTGTAAAACTGTTAAGTGTTTCTTGAATAGGTCATAATTTGTTTTCGAACCTATAAGGAAATGAATTATCATTATATAATTGTGAAATGAAGTGCCAGGGAATGAAGGCCAAATATAATAATGAGGTATTTGTTTGATGGAATCCTTCTTTCCGGACGCGTTGGATAATGGAAATGAAACGAAAAAGAGAAACGAAAATGCAATCTTTCCAAAATTACTGAGAATATCAGAATCTATTGTTCTGCGGTAACAACAATGCAGAAGATTGGATTAATCGCAGAGGAAATAAGTTTACAAGGAGAATACATAGGTTTCCGTGAAGGCAATTACTTTCAAATAGATAGCAGCTTCACCGAGTGAGCTGGGTGGAGTTTAATTCTCTGCATTCGAAACAAATAAAATAAAAGTTGATTTGTTCATCAATTTGGTCCTGGAACGAGTAAAGAAATATTCACATTCAATAGTTGTGTTTCCTCTATTTGGCGAAGTTTCGAAAATCGATTCTTTGTTACCCCACTTCAGATTGTAATATCACAATATTATTATATAATTTTCATACAGGATGTCGTCCGACGTGGGATATCATCACATTCTGAATTCAATAAAGTACCTAAAACTATTTCAATCTACAAAATCAACAACTTCAGTGAGAAATCTTGGACTCATCAGTAAACGAAAAATCGGAGATGATAATCAACAAATATTTGTAGGATTTTCCAATTGTTTTCGCTAACTTGATCAAGGAAGTATGGTTAACAGACTCGTCAAATACAGTAGTAAACGAATCTAAAAGATACAGAAACCTCCTTCTCGATTCTTGTAGCAATATGCCCAAAATCCATCCAAATATGTTCATAGAGATGAGAAAAAAAATCTGTTTAAAATATGGTTTTCCGTTAACCAGCTGTCGCACCCCTACGAACGACAACCCTCGAAAGTTGAAACTTGTGCGGGCTAAGGATTAACGAGGTCTTACCTTTTAACGTGTGATTCCTAACACGAGTTGGACGATAGCAAGTGAAGATCGATCGTTCAGACTAGGACTTGAACCACCGACCAACACGGCAGTCAATTCGAGTGAGTGAACAAAGCACCCACGCCGAACCGCTTGGCTATCGACCGACCTGAAACATGACATGAGAAACCTGAATGAAATGAAAACTAAACGACAACGAAAATCGAAAGAGCATTAGTCTTGATATTTGTTGTTGATTTTATTGGTCAATTGAACTTCATATTGAAATCTACATACTATGATCACGCTATGATTCCCCAACTTTCCATCATATATTTGAGCGGATAGACTGAAAAGCAAATTGACTGTTTCTATCAACACACCACTGAAAAATTATGTAACAGATGACATAGCCTCATTTTATTCTCTGTGTATTGTCGAATCATAGAGGTACTTCTTACAGGAGTACATGACAGGGGAATAACAATTCATGTGTTTCACAAATTTTATCGACATCTTTTGAAAGTAGAGAGGTGAATGAGTATATCCCGTTCTATAAACAGACTTTCATTTGAATAAATTTGTAATTTGAAGTTGCGGATTGAATTGTATAATCAAAATCAAGTCGATATTCATCCATTCGAATATATAGATTCAGCCTTTTTGAAAACAACATATATTGAGTTTTACTATGATATATGAATAGTTTTCCAGTTACACAAAATCTATTCATCCATGACATGATAGAAGAATCCGCATATTGAATTTTATTCGACACGGGTTCCAATTCACGGTAGCTACGTGTGGTGAAACGCGTCTTATATGAAATTCATTGCAAAATTCTACGATATATCAATTTTCATTATTTCATTCGAAATAAAATAGCAGTTGCGTGAGATTACTCTTCTTGTTGCTTTTTTGGGAATGGAATGAGCAGTTTAGTTGCGATTGCGTTTAGTTGCGTAATATTTCACATTATTCATTTGATTTTTTCCAAAATCAACTTGTTGTTTTTGTTGTAAGATTCATGTTTGACATATGAAAGAACACGTTATGATTCAATCCGTTGAGCACTTTCTGAATCACGTAACAATTATTAGCTAACAACTTATTCATACTAAATGGGCCATCATACTCATTGGTCAATTTGTAACTGACACCAGCATCCACCTTTTAAGTAGCCGCACTCCAAAATAATACTAAATCACCCACTTTGTGAGTGGTTGCGATCTTTCGATCCTTATCGGACCACCTTATCATTTTTTTCCATTTTCTGTGCAGACTTTTTAGTGTTTCACAAAAAGTTTCAGTTCGCCGAACCCGAAATCTTCTAGTACCTGGCCAAATCAGGTCTAGTTCAGAGATACCTTTCCTGTACCACGTTCCGAAGAGCCCTGTCTCGGCCAGTCACTTGCTTTTGAAGAATAAGTATTACTCGTACTCGTTTTCGTACGATCGCCGCTCGTACACACCTTTGTACATTCACTACTCGTACCTGCGTTTTTACGATCGTCATTCGTACATTCACCTATTGCATCGTCTGAGATATGATCAACAACTGCCCAATCGCCAGTCACAAATTTAGGTAACCTAGCACTGCGTTATTGTGCTTTAGTCTGATTCCGCCTCATTCGTCTTCGCCTAAGAACCTGTGAAGCTTAGTCGTTACCTTGCCTTTCAGGATGTGTGTCTGTTTCAGGCAATGTCGATACCCGGGACTTCCATCGTGTTCCCAGGACTTTTACTAGTCCCTAGATATTTGTCGGTTTTTTCTCCCTGATCGCTAGCTAGCTTGTCATCAACCAAATCGGTAACTCGACCGTGACTATGAAAGAATATCAGCTGGGCGGGTGAGAAATGCATGGATGTCCTGCTGATAAGACATCCATAGGATGTCGGAGACGCACACTAAGCCTATAAGAACCTTTTCCAGATCCACACCAGAGACATGACCCCACATACTTTAATATGTAACGCTGCATCTTGAGGAACCTGTAAGTCGCCAAGAACAATTCCAGATATCGTTCACATGCCAGATGATCAATGTCATTATGGTACTACCTCAAAATACCAAATCTCTCTAATAATGCTACATACAATCTATCGCCTTTGGAAATTATTCGATGGAGCCTCCCTCGTTTCCCTTTTCAACCCGCATTCATATATTATTTTTTATCCGCCGAAGACAGTGACCTGTTGATTTTCTGCACCTTAGAATTTTGCAACGGCACCGTCACAAATCACTCACTTTCTTTCGTTGCTACTATGTTCACGCCGACAAAGTTCATGGATGTGCTTATGCTCAAGGCATTTACATGCCACATCCGATCGCCAGGACGATATATTATATCCATGTTATATTCCTTAATAGCCAGCCACCATCTAGCAAAACGAACTGAATCTCTCTTGAGCAACGCCGCCGCTCTCGCCAACGTATAATCAGTCGCCACTTCAAAATGGACACCGCTCCGCTCCGATACCTCACCGGTCGTAGTTCATCATCAGAAACGCCTGACTGTTATGCAAAACCAGCACAGGTCTGTTAAATAACAAATGCTTCAATCTAGTAAACGCCTTTTGTTGCTTCAGTGCCCGTTTCTACTGGAAGTTTTTTTTGTAAAATTTCAGCGGTTTCGCTAGTAGTGCAAAATCATGTTTCATCTTCCTGAAATAAGTCGGTGATCTCAAGAACTTTTGCACGCCGCGCCGTGGCTTGTGAAAATCCAACACTGCTTGCACCTTGCGCCTGCCTACCTGGTCGTATTCTGTCATCAGTAATATACATGAAATCAAATGTATCAAGTGTGAAAACAATGATACCCCAACTTAGCGTTTTCCTGTGATTCATGTAAACAATGTTTCTGCACTAAATGTACCGGATTGACAGTTTCGGAAGTTAAATGTCTACCACTTTAAAGGTGGAAGAAAATTAATCTTTCTATGTAATAAGTGCAAAGCGGGCTTTTGGGGAGTTGTCAAATTATACAAAAGACTGGAAGTTGTAGAGGGAAAACTTGAAATACCAACACAGACGGTGGAAACCAGAAACCAATGGAATCAGCCAACAATGGCAGAAGTGAATCGAAATACTCTCAATGAAGAAACAGTTACAGGATAATGGGAGATACAGTAAAGCGTAAATGAATAGATCTGGCCGATATTTGATGAAAATCCATATTAAAACTAATTAATACCGTTTAATGTATTATTTTCACTATGAAGGGTTCTACAAAAACCGTGACACGTGTTTCACTATACAATAGCTTCTTCAAGCGTATACTAAAATTCACTTTTGTATTACAACTATTTCATACAGCATGATAATTTATCATTTCGGTCATATCCGATGTTTTATACAGGTCAAACTGAAAGAACGTTCAAAACTCGCATAAAAGAACAAAAAAATATTTTTCAGAAAGGAAAAATAAATTCCACATATGCCACTCATTCAATCACAGAGGCACATGAGTTCAACCATGAATTCAAGCCCCTCCATTTCCAGAAGGAAGGTTTGAAACTTAATCTGTTGAAGAGTATAGAAATAAACAAATTCAAAGACTCTCAATCTCATATGAGAGATCAAACTGAACTGAATAGTTCGCCATTATTGAATCTGTTTATTTTCATGTGAAAATAGTTGAGTATATTTACGGTAATTTCGAAAAGAAAATTGATTTATTCATATTGTTAATGAATTCATACCTGATTTTTACAGGTAGATTCATTCATTAGAAAATAGTCACAAGTAGGTAATATGTTAGAGTATGAAACAGTTGTTATTTGGAAATAACTTTCAGTTTGCGCATGTGGAACCTATTTTATAGTGAAACACGTGCCGCGGTTTTTGTGAAACACACTAAAGTGAAAATCATACAATAAACAGTATCAATTAGTTTTATGAAACAAAATCCTACTCAATATAAGAAAACCTACATCGAATACAATGGCAACAAGATTATCGAGGGATGAAGATAATATCGAACACCCTGTTGAAGACATTGATGCAGGTTGAGAAAATATGATCCAAATAAAAATATCAATTGGAGTGTGTTTCACAAACAAACATGAAGTACTCACAGTATTGAAACATAAGCTAGGTGTACTTGGTGTAAAGATTTTTGTGATCATACAAATGCACAACAAACTTATTTTCAGAACCTGAAAATGCAGCTGCAAAAGTATCAGAACAATGGTGAGAATAGAATGATAAAATATAAAAAAAAAATCCTAGATTAGTCGATGAAGTATTCAAAAGTGATAAAATATTTATGAATGCAGGAAGTCTTCCATCACACAAAGACGAAATAGTTGCCAAATTATTTTGTTACAACCCTTCAGTAGTGTTACTGATTGAAGAAACATTTACAAAAGGCATAGAACATAGTCAATTTATTATTGAAGGATACTTTCAAGTAACATGCCATTCTAGCTCACGCCACACAGGTGGAGTAATTATTTACATCAGACATAATATTGCATATGAGTCGAGAATCTGTACTACAAATGAATAACTACCAAATTGGTCATTGGTGATGTTAACTACTCACCAAATGCCAGTCATAAAGCCTTTTCAGAATATTTTGAGAAATGATGAAATGATTATTTTTGTACTAAAAATAAATATATTCTGGTGGGATATATCATCATAAATGTTTTGCCTGTTCGAATATCTTTCATTAGAATTCAATTGCATGTTGCGTTTTATGATTTTTGGTGTTAATTTTTGGGTATAAAGGCTCTACGCCTCCCATATTTCAATAATTTGAGCTAGGATATTATAAGTTCGGAACATAAACTGATTGATGGTTTTACCATTCTAACATCTTAGGGTGTTAATGAATTGTGACGAATTTGAGTTTTTATATTTCGCAATTGCCTCTATTTGCTAAAATAACCATCTAGATAATAATAAAACAACTCCACTTTGACTATTGTGCTAGCTTACTGTACATGTTGGACAAAAGCTGTTCAAAGACAAAAACTTTGAAATAGGGGAATGATAATTATTCAGCAATGCCATGAATATGTTTGAATTGATCAGATATTGAGAACTTTGAACTGGCATGACGTAAACAAACGACTGCTTCTCAAAAAATGGTGTTCATTTATGAAATAACAAAATAAATAGTTCCAAGTGATCTCAATTCATTATTCATGTATCATAATGAATTGAGATGACTATACAATATAATTCACCCCACCATACTGTAATCAAAACAGATAGTTGAATAACCAACCTGAGAATTGTTTTCGTTCATTCCAGTTGTGGAACTGGCCGCGGTGGTAGTGCGCGCGACTCACGATCGGAAGACCGTGGGTTCGATTTCTGCCTCGACCAGATATTTTTCTTTAGAGAATTTATTTGGTTGAAGCTGGGATGATTCTGCAGTCGTGTTAGGAATCACACGTTAAAAGGTAAGACCTCGTTAGTCCTCAGCTCGCACAAGTTTCTCAACTTCTGAAGTGGTCGTTTGTATGTGGACGACAGCTGATTAACGAAAAAATACATTTTAAACATATTTAAACAGATTCATGTATAACCACTACAGAATGATAAGTGGACGATGAACATTACACACTGTTTATAAACACTTTTCAGAAGCGAGTGACATTGCCAGTAATGATTTCGGTTTCAGAAATTGTCTGTTTTTGTGAAATTATTTCAAAGTGTAATATCTTAGTAAATACTCATTCAATTCAATCGAAATGAGCGCCATTTGAATCAGTGTACTTTTGCCAAGGTATTACACGTCGATCAAATCCAACAGCATGAAATTTGTGTTCGGGATTCGAAGAAGTCGACGGAGGTTGTTATTGCCTTGTCCTGATTGGCGAAGGTTCTACCAGTGGAAAAGTTAATGAACTGCATGAAAAGGTTGGTTGATTGGACAGAGAAATGGGTAGTAGGGTAGCTGAGGCAGAACTTCGATGCTCCATTCTTCAACATGAAGCGGAATTTTATACGAAATAAAAATAAAAGAATTGTTTGTTTCAGCTGCAGTTCGCCTTGAAATTTGAAGATTCTCTGCCTAACTCGATTATACATCAATTTTTACTATATCATTTATTGCTGTAACACTAGCATTTCCGGCATAAATGGTCTGTACAGTTTCTCTGATTTTTTTCTCAATTTTACTAACGGTGGATTATCTGACAGGTTTATATATTTCATATGAAATAAATTACATACTACTCGTTGTTTTCTGGTCCTGATCTCCATTTCTCACTTCAACTAAGACATTATTCTTTTGTGTTCCATTTGATGGGGCCATAATCTATTCATTTACTTCGTGCAATGAATGAATCTTCACAAGAGAATACTAAACACTGACATAAATTTGACCCAAGACAACTCAATTTTTCAAAACTTCAGTGTCTCCTATATTTTCTTTCAATTATCAACATTCCTGTACCTTATATTGGTTTACATTTTTGATTTTTCATAATAACATAATGAACGGCAGCATTACTCCACTCATAGACTCTGTCAAGTGTTTTGATAGTGGACAAAGTTGGGGACTAATTTAGCTTTCATTTGATTGGAAACATTTCATTAAATCGAATAATATAATCTAGACTGCCGATTGACTATAAAATTCAGGAGGTTCAAAATATAGAAATATATTAAGAATTCGTAGTATAACTCCAGAAATGATCCACAGTTCCAGTCGGATCAGTTACTGCTAAGAGGTAGCCGGGTGATAATATGAAACGTCAATTCAATCGAACACCTGAAGTGGAAAGTTCTGCACAACGGAAGTATCTGCTGCAGGACATGCAGCATAAGAGCAAAGACAGCTTGTCATATTTTATGCGGCGGCTTTGGATCGCAAGAGGCAAACAATGTATGAAAAACCCAAACTATATCCAGATTAATATGACATACTCCCAGCAAGAAACCTATTATACCAGTACAGCGAACAGAATTATTGGAGTTGATGTCATAAACAAAATGTCGAAATATCACAATAAGATCTTCAGGCTGCAGTATTTTCTGAAAACTTGGAAAATTGAACAAATCAGATACTCTCTGATTGGGAATGTATAAATCAATAGTAGTGCGTCACTTTTTGTTTCCTGTATCGTAAGATATCATAATTTCGCTAAAAAGTGTTGGATCTGTGCCATATAATAATCAAGACAAACAAAATCTGTTACTATTTTCGTGTTTGGGTCTCGGATTCATTCAGTGGATTATTTGAATGCATTGTCATTACTTCCGAAATTGCAGGAAAGGTAATCGTAGCCCATATTCACATTTTCAGAATGCAATATTTAAATAACGCAAGTTTAGTATATTTCAAAACATTTTTGGGACAGGAATGGAATGTTTTTGGTCTAACTTATTTGTTAACACGTAGGTATTCAATTCGAAGTTAAAACAGCATATCAATTTTTATCAAATTCGAAATTACAGCATCAGTAAAATGAAGGTAATCACATCGTTCGTGTGTTGAAAATCACTCAGGCATCTAATTTATGCTTCATAAACTGATTTATATAATATATGATGGATTTGGCGGATACTTGATGGAAATCCATAACGTATTCAAGTAACACATTACTGTGAGATTTTCACGTAACATGCCTGAATAAGCTATTTGAAGTTTGATGAAACATGCTTTGCGGTTTTATATAGAGTTTTATTCTGAAAATTCTACAATAAAGCGTTACTTAAATATTATTATATTATCACTGTCAAGAGTTTTTTTGATACGCTGAACTACATATCATGTATTATTGTGCAATATTCATATTTGATATGTAAAAATTATAAATACCAACGTTTTTTATTGAATAGAAAATCGAAAGCAACCGATCAACCTTTCGAAAAAAAAAATTAATTGAAATATGAATAGGTAATAATCTGACACAACGTGTACAAACAATATCTGTGTCAACAAGTATCGATACATTTCATCACTTATTATTGATATAATTGTCTGTCAAAATGGTTTGCAAACAACATTTGATGATGAAGATATTCTTGATAGCTGATTCTAATTATCGAAAAAATCAAAATTCAAGGAAGTTGAATGATTTATCCTAACTTAATTGCGAATCCTCACAAATCTAGAACAAACATTATCAGTTTATATTAGGTACATACTTATGAGATGTTAAACTGATGCACAATCACGAAACTGTCTGTAATCACCGCAAACCAAGCGAAGGCGTGAACAAATTACCATAGAGCGAGCGTACTTCTTGAAAAGACTCAATCGAATCGTTACGTTAGCAGGAAACTCTGGAACGGTTTACTGGCCTTTGCGGCATGGAATCGCTATTTATGCAGTCTATCGGGCAACGAATTCGGAGCTGTTCGGGAACTGGGAGCGAGACGGATTGTGCACCGTTGGTTTTCCTTCACGCCCTTCGCGTTTATCAATGGAAATTGTTGATAGGAGTCAGAACGCTTGATTTGAATCCAAGACTGATATCTGATTAGGGTGTGGTTTGTTTTTGCCATGTTTGGGGAGGAATTGGACGGCCGTTTCTAAATTGTCTGTCTGATATGCAGAATGTTCACTAGACGATGGATTGAGAATAAAATACAGGAAAAATCTTTCAAATTGCTCCTCACGGCAACTGTTACTTGCGTTCAGATGTGATTTGATTTTTCATTGCTTTTTATTGGTGATGGAGACATGAAAATCTCACCAAAGCAGACCGCATCGGTTGACATACAAGTAATCGTTCAGAGGTGATCCTTTTTCAGATTGATGAATGCAATCAGAGCACAAAACAGAATATGCATGAACCAATAGCAAACACTCTTGACCTGCCTAATTCCTCATCTATAGTGCTTCCTTGAACCCCAAATGGACTGCTGAACTCATTCGTAATAAAAAACCAATAATGGGTATAGAGAAGAATTATTTCTGGATATTCTTTATTCAAATCTTTAAAGAATATAAATAAAGAATATTTCTACAGAATATTAAGGCATAGATGAATGAAGATGAACAAAGTGAATAACGTTCAGGAATCAGATCCAACATAGCGTGATTTTGAGTTCTAATCAGTGGTGCTAGCTAAATCTCCAATGGATTTCGTCACAAAACTCCTGAGTATAAGTGGAGACTGCCGCACCGTATAAACTCTCGATCATCTTTGATGAGCAAAGTTTGAATTTTCTCACCTCACTAATGATGTTTCGGTAGGGGTAGATATTTCAAGCGTATGCGTATGATGAAATGAGGCACCTCAGCCTCAAGGTTTGCGTCTTCAAAAAGTCCACCTACAAGAAGAAAATATGAAGAGTTATACCAAAAATGAGTCTCACTGTTATTTTTTTTCATGCTCTCATCACGGAATTTGTGATTTTCTCAGGTTAATAAATATACCAAAAAAATGAAATATCTATATACCTGTGCTGGTTCAGGTCCATATACTATAGGTACCTACTGAAATTCAAAACACGAAGATGATTTCTCCACTTGCGCCGGCAAGTAGTCACATATCTACATTTTTTCCAAATAATTTATTTAACTTCAGTTCGTAGCTTCGTCCCGTTACACAATTGAAATTACTTAACTGTAGCAGGTGTATTCATACCTTCGGGATGGAGGTGAATTTTAGGAATATAGCCCTCCACTTCAATTCAAGTTTCCCTATTATTAGAATAGAAATACTCGATTACCAATAAAATGTCATGAAGAGCAATAATATATCTCAAGAATCAAAGAAAAAAATTCCAAATATTGCTGATGGTAACGACTGCCAAATATCTGACACCGATGACTTTCAACTTTCCAAAGTCCTCATTATTATTATCTGTACTGAGGAAATTTTTTGAACTAGGTACTACGTGATAGTCTCGAAACAAATTCCTGAAAGGTCTGAAACTGCTGAACTTTCAGTATTTACCAGCTCCTAAGTATATTTATAGGCGTCTTGAATGTAGGAGAAGGAAACCGTCGTTTTTCAGCATTGAAAATACCAAAACTGTACAAAGAATTTTTAGCAACATGACTAATTTTTTCAGCTTCTCACAGAAAAGCTTAAACAATAGAAAAAAATGAATTTATGACGCAACTATTTTTTGATGAAACATCATTTCTGCCGGTATATGTTTTTTGACATTTGCTAGGATTTTTCTGACCCGTTGTATGTCACTCAACCTTGAATATTGCTGATGAATAAATCAGTATAAATCATGAAACATGGACACTATTTGAGAAAATGGGGTTTCAAAAGGTGATACTCATAATCAAACTACGTATAAAATTCAATGGCAATGGTTTTTTCAACCTAGAATTCGAAGATATCATTTACAAATCATTTACTGAGCATTGCGGTTCATGGATCTGGGAAATACCACAGGCAGAAGATGAAATTCAGTCATTGTGAGCTTCAAAGAGCTTTGATAGGTAACCAGAATATGTAAACATTCGTAAACTCTAAAATTGAAAATAATAGTATATTTCTGCATCTCAAATGATGTGACCGATATATGATGTATAACCATAATCACTTGGAATTGAATGAAGAGACACTTGCTTTTTAAATAACCACAATATATTACTACTTGCAATATGTGACGTGTTTCGTTATTCGTATAACATTTTTCAACAAAAATGGTAATCAGTAAAAGTACATGATAAAAAGTATGGTTTTCACCTATAAGCTGATTTGAATAATACGAATCTACCTCAAAATACTGAAATTTCGCATTCATAAAGAAAAGGCTTGTAACTCAATTTCTCAGAAGCACTTGGGATCAGCAAAAGAAAACAAACCAATAGTTCAACATATGATCAGTAAAATGTTACCAAATGTTACCCACGCACAGGTATATCCTTCTGTGGGAATTCTATATTTATTTGGAAATTGAGTTGTACAATTTGTAACATTGAACGATGTATATTTGCCAATAAATATTATTATTATTGTTATTATTAACGTTTCACTGTTACTTAACCTCTTCAATGGTTAATGACATATATGTGATATTACTACATATATGTTGGGAAAGAAAGTTTTTGGCTTTCTACTACTCCATCTTGATACAAAAAAAAGAGGATAAGGGAATCTTCCAAAGAAAGGAAGGAAGTAATCAATTTGCAAATAAGTAACTCTATAC
>WOGP01004827.1:0-13656 GCA_015342065.1 Leptinotarsa undecemlineata
GACAGGAATGTTGTACAAAAAGAAAACGTTCTATTTTCTGCCGAATCAACGTTTATGATGAATGGTGTGGTAAATCGTCAAAATTGTCGTTATTGGGCAAACAGAAACCCACACTGGATGAGCGAAGACCACACTCAACATCCAGAAAAAGTCAATGTTTGGGCAGGAATTGTTGGTGATCGAGTTATAGGACCGATTTTCTTCCAAGGTCATTTCACTGGAACAAGATATTTACAATTCTTGCAGGATGAGCTAGTTATGAATTTGGCTATTTTGTTCCCTTGTCTTATAGAAGCTGACGTCCCGAATAGAAACATCTGGTTTCAACAGGACGGCGCGCCTCCTCATTTTGGAAGACCTGTCCGTGAGTACCTGAATGACGTATTTCCAGGCAGATGGATTGGCAGAAGAGGACCGTATGAATGGCCTAGGTCTCTGGATTTAACACCTTTGGACTTTTTCTTATGAGGTTACTGAAGAGCAAAGTTTTTAAGAACAAACCGGCAAATATTGAGGATTTAAAAGAACGAATAAGACGGGTGTCTAGGCTAATTTCCGGCGAAGTAATCAGAAATGTTCAAAACGAGTTTCAGTTACGTTTAGGGTATTGTCAGTTAGTAAATGGACCACATTTTGAATACTTGTTAGAGAAAGTCAATTGAATTGAATAAATTTTTTGAATTAGATAATGTTTGTTGAATATATTTTAAAGGACAAGGAGTAAAAAATTGAAATTTGGCAGGCATGTGAAACTTGTTGGACCCTTTAATGAAAGTCATTAAAAAAACAGGGTTCTCGTTTAAAAAAATTATCGATGACGTCATATCTCATATTTGAGACACACTGTATATATTTTTTGCATTAAAATAACGGCAATTTAAAATACTAATCGACGTGTCCGTGCATATTTCCGAAAGAAACAACACCTTTGATTTAGTGAATTTGTTCTATGTTAGAGACTCGCATTGTATATAATGAGACAAGAAAATGCAAATGTTTGAGCCAAATTGTTTGTGAGAAAAATTTGAGCTCTATAATACTTCAATATTTTTTCCAGTTTTCGAAAAATCTGAGAATGGATAGCATGAATAATGAAATTTTATGTTTGAATATATACCTATGTTTGAAATATGTTTTTTCATTAACCAGCTGTCGCACTCCTACGAAGGGAAACTCTCAGAAGTCGAAAACTTGTGCGAGCTAAGGACTATCATGGTCTTACCTTTTAACATATGATTCCTAACACGGGTTGAACGATATCAAGTGAAAATCGATCGTTTAGCCTGCGGCTTAAACCACCGACTAACAAGGCGGTCGATTGAGAGTGAACAAAGCACCCAAGTCGAACCGAGAGTATACCGACCGACCGACCGAAAGGGTACACAAATATAAAAAAGTATGAATAAGAGTTGACTTATGGAGAGTATGAAGCTGCAAAATTACGGCTCATCAGTACAATACATGAAGAAAGTTTTTGTGATATAAATGAGACCACTTATTAAATATTCCAAGATGAGAATGGGTTAATAAGAATTAGAGCCAAGCTTGTTTATTGGGAAGAAGAAGACAATTTCAAATTTTCAATTTTGTACCCTACAAATATAAATTGTTGGAACAATTGATAACGGAGCAACATCAACTTTTATCAAATGCTGGTGTTCGAACATTTTTGGGATAGTTGAGAGAAATTTTGGGTTATGAAAGGTAGGATGGTGAAGAATGTTGTTTCAAAATGTTTAACATGCAAAAAATTCGAATCCCTTGAAACACCGTTTGCAGAAGGGAGAGGCAACTGGAATAGATTTAGCGGGTGGAGAGAAAGCGTGGATTGCTGTTTTCACATGTGCATTGTACAGGGCGTGTCATTTCTTCATCATCTAGCTGTTGCCCCCTTACGAATCAAAAAACCCTTATAAGTCTAAACTTGTGCGAGCTAAGGATTATTGAGATTCTACCTTTTAACGTGCGATTCATTGCACGATTTCTAATAGTGAAATAATTTTGCACACAAGATTATTTATTTGCTTCAAGATTATTCAATGCTTGGATCCAATATTATTTGGGTCATAAGTTACGTAACGAAAAAATTAAGAATAAAAGTATAACGACATATTTTAACATATTTTATGCGTTTCTGATATTCTGTCTTGCACTTTTTAAATCTTCTGAATGCCAATTATAAATAATGATTATCTTCTATTGACTACAGTATGTATCAAAAACTGAACAACATTATATTTGCGTTTCTGATATTTTTACTGTGTTTCGGAAATCTTTCAAGATGGAGATAGTGAGTATTTATCTTCAATTTTCGATTATAGGTTGTCCCATATTTTATAGATCACAATTTGTCTGCCGATAAGTAAATATTAAAAATGTCAAGTACCAAAATGAAATTCGGCGACAGCAACGTTTAAATTTACATCAGAAGTATTTTCTGATCTCTTATATATCGGTAACTTAAAGCTTTTCACTACCACTTATAAACGTAAAAATCATTTGAATTTTCAAACACCTATCAATATCATCTACGTCTTATCTACACACTAAGCTCCAATCGGCAATGATCATCGCATCGATCGCTCGCGACAATTATTTACGACGTAAATACCTAATAAAATCATCCCACATTATCGTCAATGTTATCGAATCTCTCTTCAAGACAACTCATGACGTTTTACTCCAGATAATACCAATTCAACAAATTCAGTGCATACGTGTCGACTTTCACAAATGAATTATGAGGCGACCCTTAAGTATTCTATAAAATACGCGAGGAGTGTAATGCTTATACCAATTCAAATTCAATAATATATGAGTTAGTGTATTTCTCTGAATATATACTTGCCATATGTCATTTATTGACCTTCTACATTCATACCCAAGGAGACATGGATCAATGTCAATAATGACTAGCTGAATCGACATCCCGCGATACGTAGGTCTGAAAACGACGACACAAAAGACTCTTTTTTTGTTTAATTTTCAGATTATCTAAACACTTATTTCACTATAAATACGTCCTGCTTGTCGAAATGAGTTAGTTATATTGGAATTGCATTCAAGTTAAAAGTTTGTTACTTTTGTAATCACATTACCTTATATTATTGTGCATTCTGTAACTCCAAGGAACCTAAGCAGTATTGTTTTCCTTTTTCAAAATAAATAATTTTTAAAAACTTTCCAAAGTGAGATATAATATACTTCGTTCCGATAGCTTCCCTAAATTAATTCAGAAACTGACCCGTTTTGAAAAAGTATATATAGCGATTCCAGATACTTTCGGGATATGTCCTCCATGAATAATAATTGTACGTTATTTTGAATACGTTAAGTATATATTGTACCTAGTGACACACATTTTTCAATTTTGCAAAGTGTTAAAATTTCACAATGTTGAATTAGCTATCATGGATTTTCATCACGTATCGACCAATTTCATCACATATTCCAACTAATTTATGGAATTATTTGGAGATACGAAAGGTATACCAGTATTACAATTGGGAATTAAATGCGTACTTTAAAAAACATCTTCAATTATTCGAAAAATGATTGAACAAAAGGTATTTGCCAGTTTGACAACGTTTTTTCCAATCCTCGAAATAGTTCTGATATGCACTTTTTGGTATGCCCTTGAGCTTTCTCAGCGATTCAGTTTTTATCTCCTCAATTGTCGCAAAACACCGCCCTTTCATGGTTATCTTCAATCTTAGAAACAGGAAAATGTTGCAGGGGGCAAATTTGGAGAATACGGTGTTACGTGATGCTAAAGTTATGAATTATTTTTCCGCAATACCTGACGTTTTCTTCGTATTGCTTCTCGCAAGCGGTACATAACTTCAAGATAATACACCGTATTGACCGTATGGCCAAGTGGCAAGCACTCCTGATGAACTACACCAGTGAACAAAGCCTTGATATTTGATCGAACTAAGCGTGCTTTCTTTGGGCTTAGCTCTCCCAGGCCCTTCCATTGGGACGATTAGACTTTCGTTTCGATGACATAACGTCATTCAACAATTCCTGAGCGATACTCATGCGACAATGTTTTGGTCAAAATTCAGCAATTTTGGAACAAACTTTTTACCCAAAATTTCCGAAAAAATTTCATGGAATGAGCCAAACGATCTGTATCTGTAGGGAGGGTGAATGTAGACTCACAACACTTAGGCCACATATGACCCATTGTACATCCTCCCGAAGAGTTGTCCATCCTGTCCTTTCCAGGAAGGTGAACAAGTCACTAGGAGACATCTCCTTTATATTGGCAGGTGTAGGACAAGACTCGCCGACTCTTTGGCAACCTTGAGGTGTCTCACGGTGGCCTCCGCGAAAGTTTTGGAAGGTACAGCTATATTACTGTCGTTGCGTGGTTTCTTCAACCTTCTTGGGGTTCCCTTCGTGGAGGTGCATAAGTGAGGGAGCTTTCCTGCAGGGGCAGCCGGTACCTTGCCTTCATTCAAGGCGGAGCTCTTGGCGCCCGCTGCAGGAAGTGACCTTGCTGTTGGAGGTGATATGCTATGTCCATCCTCATTCCAAGCGGTAGATGGGGTGGGCATTTCTGTTCATCCCCAGCCACCGACTTAGATTGAAGTGAGTATTTCTGTTCAGCCTCGGAATTGGTTTTTGTTGTTTCTGTTTTGGTGTGGTTTCATCATGTGTGTTCCCACGAGTAGCAAGGGAAGAGTTGGTCATCTCTGGCAGAGTCCCACATTACCAGAGGCAGGCTGATTACAATGAGGTTTCGTCCAATTCTCCAAGGGGATCGATCGTTCGTGACCGCATATCACCCTGCGGCCATTCAGCTGTCGGCACGATTCCTTACTCCTTAGCTTAACCAAACGATATGCCAATATCCTCAGCAACTTCTTCAGTGGTGATTCGACGATTATCCATAACAATTTTCTACATTTTCTAAACATTTTTATCGATTGTTGATGTGCTGGGGCATCCAGGAAGAGTCGTCATTCACATTTTCTCGACCTTCTGTGAAAAGTTTGTAACACTTACAAACAATCACCGTATGCCACTGTCAACATTTCAAGTGTTTTTGAGCGATTAATTGAATTTTTTAGACAAAATTTGATGGAAATTATTCGACCTACTTTTTTCGAAAGCAGAAAACAGCTAAACACGAATACTTCTAATTGTTATGCCTCTCGCCAACAAGTAAACGTGCTGAACAGCTGCAACTGTAATCATATGTTCGAGATGAGTGAAGCAAACGAAAAAAAAATCAAAAAATCACTAATAGAATATTCACCTTACTTTTTGAACATACCTGGTATATCAGTAGCCAACCCCCTACTACATCAATTACCCCCCTCTACTCACCTACACATGGTCGGTAGGCGCAACAAACGCGAAAGGGGTCGAAATATCGATTTGGTCTGAGAATGGAAGGATACAATATGCAGTGGTGTACAGGAAACAATTTGAGTCACTGTTTATTCTGTTAATGATAATATTAGCTATCCAAATGGTATCCATTTTAGTCATAAAGAATGTAAGTCTCAAAGTTATTTATCAATTTCAAATAAATATAACATTGGTCGAGACATAGTTCTGCAGAAATCCAATGGAATTCAACCAAAGGAAATCAAGTCACGTTCACCGAAATTACAAGACACCCAAAGAAATATTCATTGCCATATCTTGAACAAAGAGAAAGGTGATGTAAAGATAGGTACTCACTTCATTGACCTCCATTAAAGCAAATCCTTGCGAAACGGGCAAAATTAACATAACATTCTTAGAATGATAAGTAAATAAACTTAGGCTATAATGCAAACTGAGACTGTTATTAGGCACGAGGTACTTTTTTCCATATTTTGAGTTCATCTCCAATGACTTGAACATTTTGTCAAAAACATCGTTAGTGATAAAATTTGAAAAATTTGAAAATCGCCCTTGATTACCAGTCCAATTGAAAATAATAGTTACCAGTTCACAATTCACTTTGTTTCTTCAGTATGCCGATTTAAAGTGTTTAGTTTTGAGAAAAACTGAACTTGAAGTGAAAAAAGCAATTCTGTAATTTTACAAAAAATTGCCAACGTCTTAAAACATGTGCTTATTGGTTGATAAGGCACTGACATAAAAAAAACTTTAAAGAAAAAAATCCACTTAGAATTAATCAATCTATTCATTCCAGACCTTATTTTCAATAAAACGAAAAATGTGGCATCCTCCCTCAGGGTGAAAGCAACCTCTGGCACATGGTCAACTTTGAAATAGAGAGAAAATAGAACCTGAACCCCAATTATCATGAACGTGACTGATGTTTGGCAAAATTATAAGGGAAAACAAGGTTTTTCATTGGACTAAACCAAAGTTTGATACCTTGTATTACAAAAAATATGTTAGTAGCAACCAATCAGTTTCATGCTATCTTGATAGATACAGGCACCCCTGGCATTAAGTGAATCTATAGACACTTCAGAACAAAAGTATCAACTCTCGACGGCACCTTTCGTTAACCAAGTTAGCATCAACAGGTGATGACTAAGATGGTTTATGCCAGAAACAATGCATCTAATGAGTATTGAAGTCTTTGATTTGCAAATAAAAACAACTGACAGAAACTGGAACATGTTCGACTGTATAAAGACTATATATTACTAGAGTGGATGTTCATTAACTATGTAACCAGAGGAAGTACTTCACAGCAAAATCAAAACATTAGGGCTTCTTTTTTCTGCAGTGAATATAAATATTCAAGAAAGTCCATTGTAAGATTTTCACTAAACAGTTTAACAAAAACGCAACACGTGTTTCGCTTTACAATAGCTTCTTCAGGTGTGTATATACTATATATAGACACTTACTTTTACCACAAAAGAATATGTATTCACATGATGTGACAACATCGCACAAAATCATTTTATTTATCCCTTTACTAAAAGTTAATGAAATAGAAAAATGAGGTGTTTTGGATACTTTTGTCACTTTGTTGGAACCACTAAACCATTTTTGAAAGATAATTATTCATTGAAATGAAGGTGTAGGTAAACATCAGAATAGTGGAAATTGTGGGACAAGCTCTCAATACTATTTTTGATACAAATTCTGTCCCCAAACATTCTTCATGACACGAGATCACTTTTGAATTTTGATGTCATTCATCACATCATCATTCAGTTCCTGATTAAATCTTTGTCCTACAGAAAAAATTTGTATTTACAAATTTTTCTCAGATACTAAATCCTACACTTATTTTCGTATATGGCAACGCTGGATGACGAGTGGTTTATTACATTACTTTCAACACCCATTAAATCATAACAATTGAACCAAATGAAAAGTTATAAACCGCTACTTCAGCTTTCAACATTTTTTAAGCTCATCACTTCAACTGAGAAGGGAAAAAATCAAATTTAAAAACTTCAGGATTACTATATATCAGACAAAGAACCCCTGAATTAGAATGAAATTGAATCAACCGCAGTTTTCTTCATAATTAACATTTTATAAAACGTGACAAGTTTAATTCAAATTCTACTTTGGAATGAGGAGAGAAAATCAAAATAAATATAGATAAAATGGCGGCGCAGAAATATCTGACATGATTGTTTTTGATGGTTTCCACAATGAAACATATTTCCAAACAATTTTCAAAAAATGTCATTGTAAAAATAAATTGAATTACTCACATAGTATAAATTCGGGATGAAAATATTCCAAATGGGATAAAATGACAGGGCAATCCACAACGATGACCAACTCGCGTCACGTGGTATGAACTAAGAACTGACAAATATAAATTAGTTCACTGTGGCCATCACTGTCATCGTCGCCCTCATGTCAATTGCCAATCATGGAACCAAAACTAAATGATGTTAATAACCCGGTATAATTGTAGATCTGTGTATATAAATATATTTATGTTGAAATAAATCAATAATAATAGTAACATTATGTGAACAAAAAAGGGAATAAATTTACAAGTAGTAAAATACCTACCTTAAACTCATCCAAAGCAGTTTCTTTCATGAAAAAAAAAAACAAATAATTCATGTAATTCCATGTTCATCTTACTCCTTTAATGAGTTCCTCATATTTTTTAGCTCAGTGATGGAGAAATAGAAGAAGGCCAAAAAGCTTTTATTTTCAAAGTAAACTCATCTCATTCAAAAATCATCCCTTTTTAACCTAATTTGAACATTTTATGTTTGAAATAACAACTGATTAGTAGGCATGATTTTGATGCACGAATTTTGCCACTTGTTTCAACTAATACAATGACAATACTATTACAATGACAGTCAGCACTCGAAGACGACTGTAGATACTAACAATCGAAACGTCGTGGACTAACGTGGTTTGGAATATCTTAACTTTTAATTTTCATTTTTATTTCTTCATTTTTATTTTTGTTCAATAGTTCTATTTTTACTTGTATTTTATTTCACTATTCTTTCATTTCAGGTAATTTTTGCTTAATATAACTGTTATTTTCAGCTATTCATTTTTATTTTTCCTTTTTTAGTTGTTTCAGGGATTTCAAATCATTTTATATATTAGACAATGGAAGTCCGAACTAGTGAAATTCATCATGAAACACTGTCAATCACCATCAAACAAAAGAACTATTATTTTTGTTTTTCTCTAAATAACATAAAAGTGACCGATGTACTTTTTGATAATCATCAGTTCAAATATTCCAAATCAACTCATTATACACAAAGTACTATCATTATTTGTCTCACCCCAATAAGATAAAACAAAATTTTGAATATTATCTGAAAGACCTATCCTGAAGTATTCGATTTTGAAACTAGGGACATACCATAACGAAAGCTTTAGATAAGTCAAAAAACAAAAACTGACTGTTTTTTCGAAAGCCGTGTTGGAGATTACACAATACATTATTATTTTCCAAATGACCGTTATTTCAGTCGAAATTTTTTTTTTCGAAAACAAGAAATGCAGAAATAGGAGAAATCTAAGAAATACTCAAGATGCCATTGGTTTATGATATTCTTAAATACGAGAGACCTTTTTTGATTTTCATTAATTCGTTGATTTTCAACGAATCATCAGAACTCAAAGGAAACGGCCAACTTCAATATTCAGTTTGAGTATTATAAAACCAATCACAGTGTATGGTTTCCAGTTTCCTCATCGAAAATAATTTAGCAATTTTTACAACCTTCCTGTTTCAATAGTGTCTGACAATAATATATATATTTCAGGTAACCGCTGACAAAAATTATGTGAAGTGAAGGCCTCCTTTATTCAAGCTGGTATCCAGGCCGGGGGTTCGGATAATCACGTAAAAGGGGCAATGTACGTGAAAAAAAAACAAAAGGCCTTCCGCAGAGGAACAAAAAATGCGTGAAAAGATTAAGGGAGGCACTCCTGCACAAAAACTCTTGTTAAATGTTTACACAAGAAAATTGGCCAAATGCACCCGAGAGGAAAGCAACGGCCATACAAAAGGGACGAGGAGATTTTTTACTTCGACATTGACAGATGCAGAGACAAGTTAACTTTGGAGCATTTTCGTTTCTAGTCACAGATCAAGAAAGTTTTAATTCACATGAAAATTCAAATATTGTTTATTAACAGTAGTATACTCAATAGTAACTATTGATTAGCCTGAAGTTGATTTCTTACTAATGAGCTGACATCAGTAGCAAGTAAGGTTTAAGAGAAAAACATTTGGAAAGCTCAATGACCGGTGAAGTTAGGTTATTAATCAACATGTCATAACTTTCAATTGAAACATTTGGTAGGATATTTTTTTGGTCGCATTACACTTGATACCAGTTAAAAATGAGTTCCAGTAAGTAAATCACTGAATTTTCTAATGCTTTATACAACTTTCATGACCAACTATTCCTGAGACAGTTCAATTAAAAACGTATTATTTTATGTGAAACAGTTGAGAGAGATCCAAAGAAGCGAAGAGTGAAACCAGTGGAACAAGCGTGCGTTTTAGATTTTGACGAGGAGAGCTCCGACGATAGTGATTTTAGAATTGAAGATCACCCAGAAATTAGCGATGACGACGATGACTCCTTAGACAGTAAGGCAGGAGATAATGGTGATGAAGTTTTTGAGACTATTTCTTGCTATTCTGAACCCTTAGAATCGTTTTGTCATAGATGTAACTTTATTTTAGATGATGCCAGTAGTGATGATGATGAAAATATAACAGATGGATCTGATTTGGATGAGTTGAGAAATCTGAGTCTCCCTGACACAAATGGAATCGGTTCTTTTTCTGATATTATTCGGCAAGCATCAGTTCAATCCAAGATGAAGGTAATTATTTAGAAATAATACACAAAACTTCAATACTTTCTCAAAAAAATATTTATTGGGCTTACGTAGTGTGTCTGCTGATCATGAATGTTAATTCAAAATGTACTCCTGTCTCCTCTTGGAAATACGTACATTCAAATGCTGAAAAATAGGCTATTTCAGGAACTCACTATTAATGATATGGACTCACTTTAAGTAAAATGACATCCTCTTTTCACTGTCACATTTACTGATGACTCTTAACTTGATTAGGGAAACACGCGAGTGTTTTTGTTGTGGTGTGAGGAAAGTCTCTAGAATCGTTTTATGAAAAGAGTACCTATCAAGATGATTTTTTATGGTTTCAACTTTGGACGGCTGTATTTCTGAAATTAAATTGGGGCGCCAAGTTTTGACTTTAGATTTCTAATCTGCGTAACTATGTAACTTCAAAAAAAATTTTCTGTGAGCCTTGTATTCAAATAATTATAATTTTTATAAATTTCTTGCCTCCATTTATTTTTACAGTTTGATGACAAGGATGCACAAATACTCATTTGCTGCGGTTGCTTAGGAGATCAGAGTGACGGGGTTAATGAAATTGTCGAATGTGATGGATGTGGAATTACAGTACACGAAGCTTGTTATGGCATTTCAGAATCTACAAGCATTGCTAGCACAGATTCTCTTTCACCAACTACACCTTGGTTTTGTGAATCTTGCAAAGCTGGTAAGTGCTTGTTTAGTTGAATTCATGATGATTGCTTCATGTCAATTTTATTTACTTTTATCTCTTCAAAGGTATCAAAGAAC
Source organism: Leptinotarsa undecemlineata (assembly GCA_015342065.1). NCBI lineage: Eukaryota > Metazoa > Arthropoda > Insecta > Coleoptera > Chrysomelidae > Leptinotarsa > Leptinotarsa undecemlineata. The sequence continues at coordinate 11,065 of WOGP01004827.1, forward strand.
CAGTTTGTGAGCTCTGCCCCAACTCTGGGGGCATCTTCAAAGAGACAGACGTAGGAAAATGGGTTCATCTGGTATGTGCTCTTTATGTACCCGGAGTTGCTTTTGGCGAAGTAGACAAATTAACCAGCGTAACCCTATTTGAAATGCCATACAGTAGGTGGGGTGCCAAAACTTGTTCTCTATGTGATGACGAGCGCTTCGCCAGGACAGGGGTTTGTATAGGTTGCGATGCTGGAATGTGCAGGACTTACTTCCATGTCACTTGGTAAGTATAAATAGAATTTCATTTCTAGTTTTCCCAATCACTTGTTAATGATCAAACATTATAGTAACATTTCATACTAATATAAAATATATCTTGTTAATAATAAAATCAATAATTCAGGTTTTTTAAATGTTTCAGTAATTTTTTTTTCAAATGCAGTTCAATCAGATGAATGAAGCATTGTAAACATCTTTTGACAATAATACTGACCATTGCTGACAGTCGTGATTTTTTCAAAATTTCAATATTATTTATATGTATATGGAAATATCAGTAATATTTGGTTTTTGGACTCGAAGGTATTTTTCAAATCGTTTTCAATTCTGCTTATAAATTTTTTCCACTGATCACAATTCTAAGGCAAAAACTTGTCGCTCCTATCTAGTTTTGAAGAAATGGCCACTCGAAAGTGAAAACTATTGAAAAATTGACCATTCATTTTTCATAAACTCAGAAAGGGACATCTTTTTCCATAATCGAATGTTACGGATCATTATTCTTCCATTTCAAATGTTTCCACATATTAAAAAGTTTATCTTTCACCAAAATAAACAATATTCTTGTTTTTTTGCTCAGATACCAGTTTTATAATTGTATACATTATGCCCCATGCTTGCAAAAAGATGAAAAACAGTTTCTGGTTAACATATTCGTAACTGTTTTTAGTGAAATCATGAAAGATGACATTCAAATTATTCATTCAAAGACCCTTTCCGATACAGATATTGTCACAAGCCACAGAGTAAATCTAAAAGTCAAGTTACAGATAATAAAAATATACTTACATCACATGATTAAAATATAAAACATATTGAAATTTTGTTGAATATTCAGATAGGTCATAAAATTAATGTTTAGAAAGAAATGTTTTCATGATGTTTGAAATTAGGATGGGATGTACAGGTGATCTGTTATATGTTGATTCTTTTACTAATTGAAAGTGGATCATTTGACGTTATTTGGAGGTTATTTTGGATTGGATAGATGAAGTGGTTATATGTAGTTCGAAAATTCGTGTATATTTCAATGTCTGTGCTGTTTGCTTTTGATTGTATTAACATAACAGCAACTTCCATTATGTACAGGCAGGCCAAAGGTTGAATATTCAACTCTAATTATCTTATCATTATTTTTGAAAGGATCCAGTAATACTCAAATTCTGTGCAAGTAGGTAGTTGATTTGTATTTCATTATCTATGTATCTGGTTTCTGTAAGATAATACCAGGAGGTATGCCTACCAGCATCCTTGCGATCTCATTTTTTGAAGATATACTGTACTGTAAATAAATATATTTCAGCAACTGACATTCTACCATCCATCGTAGCTTTTTAATATGCTCATAACACTTCAACCTCTACCAAAAGAGTTGCTGATGTTTTGAAAAAGACATTGAACTCTAGATCACTCAGACATGAACTGGATTTCTCATTGTTTATTTTTAATGGCTATATACAGTGACTTTGTACGCAAGAAAATTTTCAAAAACCATTCGGTCTTTAAGACATAGGCACCTATCAACTTCAAATTGTTCATTTTGTCTTCATCAACAATTGTAAAAATGCTAAAATTGTGTGTTTTTTTAATGGTGTGTGTTCCAGGTTTGCCAGCAAACCTGGAACACGCACCAGTCGATATCAGATATTACAAATATATTGCATATACAGTGTGACCCATTTAAGATGGAAGCACCCTTATAAAACTTACTTTTTTTAACCGATTGGAATGATTTTTTTTTGTTAGGTAGATATTCAAAAAGTCTATTAGGACACCAAATATCATGAATAAATCTCAATTTCCAGGGCCAACTAATCTTATTTTTCAAGGTCAAAAATCTAAAAAAATTACTAGCGATTTTTTTAGAAAAACTCTGACTACACCACTGGATTTGTGACATTTTCAAATGGGTAACATGTAAATTACGTTGAAATGCGTCAATCAATAAAAAAGTTATAAAGGAATGAAATTTGAAAAATATGCCGTTTAATCAACCCACCAATTCATGTTCAGGAATTTTATGAAAATTCTGTATACTCCACTGGATTCAGGATGTCTTGAAATATTACTGATCACAGTTTCATCGAAATCTGTTCGGTAATAAAAAAGTTATAAAGGAATAAAATTTGAAAAATATGTTGTTCAATGGAATTTTAGCAACGTTCTTACTACACCACTGGATTAGGGGCAATATTCAACAAAATATTATTTATTCAAATAAAATTCATGAAACGTTTATGGGAGAATCAATTTCCTTTCATAATGTATGTCGAACCATATCAATCAATCAGTTTATCACAACAAACTTTAGTGTCAATAATTTCAAATGAA
>WOGP01004828.1:0-13655 GCA_015342065.1 Leptinotarsa undecemlineata
TATCCTCTTTTTTTGTATCAAGATGGAGTAGTAGAAAGCCAAAAACTTTCTTTCCCAAAAATTAATCACTCCTAAAAAATATAACCCCTTCAATACAAAAGTAATTGTTAGTTTTTATTAAGGTAATTTGTTTTGTATATCAATTCCAATGACGTTGCAGATGGTTACTTGGTTTATATCTATGAGAAAAAATGTGGCATATCCCTATTTTCCTTAGGTTCAAATGAATATTTAAAGATACAACTATCTAATCCTCCGAGGTTTTTGAATCGAACTCAATTCCTAAAAGTAAAAATCAAAAGTTATTCTTTGCATCACTCATATTCAACAGTATTTTTGCACAAATCATTCAAACATGACCATCTCAGAAAATTAGTGTAAACCCTCGCCAGTCAAAACGTTAAACTAATAAAATATATTGATGACGATATAATTCTCATCGGTACCCCCATGCGTGCCAAAGCTCTTGAGATATTTCACGACTTATGCTGGTAGGAACATTTTGCATTCAGTGACAGATCTTTGATTATCCACGTCGACCTGTGGCTTGTCTGTTCTTTTGTTTTTGTGTAAGGCAAACAGCCGCCTGAGCTACTTCATAATATCTTGTTAGCCGGAGCCCACGATTGCAGTCAATTATTTATTGTGGTTTTTGTTTGAGCAGTGTTGCCAACGGAGAAATCACTGACCACCAACTAGCTGTCATTTAAGATTTTCCGCGTTGTCTGTTGTTACATATTTATTTAAATTTTCATGATTGTTAGTCTTTTTATTAAAATATTCGTTACATTCACCAATGGTTTCAATTGAAGTATACATATTTCAACATTTTTGTTGTTTATCCTCATACTATCTAGAAAACATACCATGTATTCAATAAACAGGATTCCGTTCCTATTCGAATATATTCATTCAGGTAATCACATTATTCAATACTGTCGGCTAGAGTCGAATGAAACAAAACAGTCTACCAGAACTCCTGATCTGATACCGTTCGATTTTTCGATGAAACGACATTGATGGTGATGTTAACAGTCATAGTTATGTTAACAGTAATAGTTTTCATTGATGACAAGAACATTTTTCCGAAATATTTTCAATTTTCATTTTTGATTCAGGAACATTCCGACTAATTTTCATAAATTTAAAATTGTTGAATTCGTCTCCTTCCAGAATATCGAAATTTTCAAACTTTTAACATTGATGATTGAGTGCATGAATTTCGTATGAATAGAAGCAATGTCCATAATGCAATTAAATCACGGAATACTGCAAATCAATCCACTGTAGATAAATAAGAAATCGCACGAGAGGATAACGAAGTTCAGTGTTGCCGGGTCCACTGTTTTTGCAGTAAATCTCCTGTTTCAACTCTCGAGCTACTTTTTGAGACTTAAAGTCTACTAACGCCCCAATTTATTTTCTACAATATTCATTAAATGATTATAAATAGTGAAAATTATCATGTATGTGCCTATTAGGTGTCTATAAAACATATTTTATAATGGTTTTTGTATACACTGGCTGTTTCATATTTCGGAAAATAGCAAGGCAGGAGAAACGTCAAGTAATATTTTCTCACACTTTTCACTTGCATTATTCATCAAGTACCTAGTCAAGAATGTTGAAAACACTTTGAGAATATTTCAAAATATCTACAAATGAATTCAAGTAACACTTTAGTTTGAGATTTCTATTGAGTTATTTACAAAACCGTGGTTTCAACAGTATATGTATATGTTTCAACAGTATAAAATACTAGTTACAAAATTTTTTTATTATTAATATCATTATATTTGCTGAAAATTATTTTTCATGGTAGAAAAGGTAGCGCTGCGTTGAGGAATATGTTAGATTAGACAGTTTTTTATGTTCACAATCAATATTTTTCTAAAATTATCTGAATTTTCAAAATTTAAATTCAAATACAACAACAACAAATACAACAAATATTCGTCAACTTTTTCCAATTTTATCACTCTCTGGATAAGCGGTTATCTCAAAACCAGGTTCAGGTAGTTAAAATCAAAAACTTTGAATCACAGGGCTCTTTTTTGAGACCCCTGCTGTTTACCCTATTTATAAACGATGTTATTCAATTCATCACTGTAAATTCTTGCTGTTTGCTAATGACCTGATGCTGAATTTGTCTATTGAAAGTATTGAAGAATGTCATAAAATACAGGAAGATATCAATTTTTTATACGTTTAGTCTGAAGATAATGAGATGGCGTTAAATCTATAGAAATGCTTCTTAATAACGTTCGCTTGAATAAATAACAAAATCGTCTTCAATTAGGTTCGTGACGACATACATCTAAAACGGCTCGATGAGAAAAGAAATTTGAGTATAATCTTTGATGTGAACCTTTCAGTCATCACCCAAAGCAACACCACCATCAATAAAGCTCTTGAACTTATTGGTTTTGTCTGTAAGAATTGTAAGAATCTAACAATGGATGCCACCAGAATTGTTTACCTAGCCTATTTAAGATTTATTTTGGAGTGTACGTCATCATTCTGATCTCCTCATTGCACTGTACATATAAATAATATTGAAGCATTGCAAAATAGATTCCTCAGACTGTTGCCTTCAAATTTGGCCTCGCAATTGAAGAATATGATTATTCAGATATACTTGATATTTCGAATTTTCACAGCCTTTCTTTTCTTCATCTCATTTGAAATCATATATCAGGTGATATTAATTGTAAAGATCTGTTACATGAAGTCTCATTCCGAGTACCTATTAGTTCAACAAGGAACACTATTTTTTCCTTACTCTAATCACCATACCAACTATGGATACTTCACATTCAGTTAGGATGATAATTTTGAGTCTATATCATTTGAATTTTTTATAATTACATTGATAAGTGTCTACATTTATGCATATATTAAGGTTAACTTAGTTTCAAGGAAATGCTGTATTGGTATTATTTATTTTTCGTCATGGGGTTTACCCCTATACATAAATAATTAAATAAATACATCACACAATTGGTTGATTTTTAAACATCGATCAATCGCCATCTGTGAACAAATCTTGCTAATACTTTTCATACTGAATATCCTATTCATATTCTAACAGTCCATTCAGTTTATTTTCAATTAGATTAGATTAGTAGAAAATAAAATCCAATGGAGGTTGTTTCTTCTTCTCCAATCCACCGAACAGAGTATTATTAAACACGTCCAACTCGCGGATACTCTACGTGTAGGCAGTAGCATTGTCTTCTTTTTCTTTCTCTCCAGCCTAGATGAGTGAAATAATGGCCAAACGTACGTATATATTATGCCTCACGCCCCCTATTAAAGAGTAATTATAGTCAACAACGCTATTGGCAGCAGAGGCACCTGCACAAGAAGCTACCAGTTTTCTTTCAGTATCGCGTTTACCTTTATTTTGATAAAAACAAGTTGTCCGCAACCTACTCAGATCTTGTACTTTTCGTACTGAATTATAACTTTATCGCGTATTGTGATCAAATTGCCTCTCGTTCCGATGGTATCTCTGGCGAGGAAACAAAGTACGCAAATAACGTAATCGATGATCGAGGAAGTTTGTGTAGCAATAAAATGGGAATCCAAATTGGTGCTGCTAATGGAATTATAATATGCAAATGGAAATATCATTTAGAGGAGTGACATGCAAGAATCTTAGTTGAAAGTAATAAACGGATTAAAAAATTACATTTCAATTGATAGGTTAGATTTGTGTGGATCAGAATCGAATATCAATGTAGATATAGAGAGACAAAGTGTAAGTATGACTTGATTTGAAAGTAAAAAGTGCTTGAGGTGTTCAGAGAGAAAATCGAATCTGTCGTATCATGCTCAAAAAAGCATTGAAAACCTGATAGACAGTTTCAGACATATCCACAAGTTGGCTTTCTCAAAGGACTAATTCAATTGGTAGTAAAGTTGTTCCAGAGACAAAACGAAACATACTGTTAGCTTTTGGGAAAAAAGCTTCTAGCTCTTACTTCATCAATGTTAGATTTATTCATACAGACTACTGCGATATTACTGCTAAATACAATCTGATTGTTTTCTTTCAATACTTCTACAGAATGTGAGTTTCAATCTCTTTGCTTATGAAACTCTGCATACCAAGTCAGTGACTATCGGCTCCAAATTCTCACAGGGTTTCATGAGAGTTCTGGAGTTGATTCCAAAGTTGTGATTTTAGTATTACAAACATACCATGTTGGTATGGTAACTAATAACTTCGAGTTATCGATGGTATATATAGTGAAATAATTGTCCATATGGAACAAGACTTAAAATATGGTTACAGAAAGGTGCATGTTCACATTTTGAAACAGGTACGGGAGATACCTCAACGTTCATTTCAATAAAAAATGGATAGGTAGGGGTTGGCTTGTGATATGGCCACCCAGATCACCTGACCTGACCAAAATAGATGTTTATGGGGTTATATCAAATGTATTGTCCACCAAACGTCCCCATCATCTATAGTAGACATGAAAGGAAGAATCACTAGATCTTTCAAGGAAATCCCAGAGGATATGCTGGAATGTGTAGACAATTGGTTTGAAAAAAGACTGACATTTTGTGTTACAGAAAATGGTCGCCATTTTGAACATCTTTTGGACTCCTTTATTCAGTAAAAATTTAGGCATTATTGTTCATATTGAAAAAATTTTGAGTTAAGTGAACGTAACATTTTTGTGGCTGCAATATTTACTGAAACTTTGTGTATTTTGTTTATCAGTTTTTCGTCTAGTATACCTCTGATAAAAAATGTTGTGAATTATGGAAACATTTCATACAAATGAAAAAATACAGGGTGTTCCATATAAGTCAATGTAAATATATTTGCCATGCTCAATTTCGAAACTAATCAAATCTTCACCCAAGCTGATTGGAACAATCTGGTAAAATTGGCATTAGACTCAACAAAAACTTTTGCCACAACCTATTTTTACTTAAATTTTTCTCAATATGATGGAAATATAATGGAATGTATATTTAATGTCTTTGAATCCGTTTTTATGTAGATTTATTATTCTTTTGATATCAGTTTCATTTTTGCTTCCTATTCATTGAAAATGTTTTTGTATTGATTTTAGTTTCAACTGCATGGTTTCTGATAAACTCCACAATGTCGTAGTTGTCTTGTCATCAAATTCCATTTTTGAACTTTGTCCAGTTATGTTAAATTCATTATAAAATTTTGATCCGATAAACTGGAATGAATTCTTTATATTAGTAACTAATCGTGATACTTTTCTCTATGCTCTCTTTTATGTTCATTGTAGAAAGTTTGTAGGAAAATAGTAAAATAATTTTAATATGAATATAGCACAAAATATTTTACAAATATCACTCGAATATGAGAACATATGCATTCACGGCCGAGGTTACAATGGAAGAAAACAAAACCCGGGTTAGTACCAAACGTTTCATCTGCTACTGCGGTATATATCATCACTGGTATGTGCATTGAATGCGAGGGCTGAAGTTATATCTGAAAATCTTAACAACGGCTGAATTAAATATTAATTGGTCAGTCAAATACTTCGATAACGGGTACTTCGTGCGGTTTCATTAGTGAGATTTCATCAGTGATTTCAAGTATTGATATAATTTACTTATTGAAATTGCTTCCTTGCATCAAACAACCACTAAACGATCATTACTCAATGAAAGTTCTTCAAAATCAAAACAAAGTAATGGTAAATGGCTTCGACATTGAATTCCAAATATATTCAAACTGTGCAAACTTGAATGTTTCACTGAAATTCAATTCGAAGTATTTTATTGAGTAGCATATGGTTAACGGCGTTGATGGTCAAGGATAATTGCAAAAACAAGACTCCTACCGAGCAAAGACCTTATGTTTGATGTTTTGCTGTGACGAGATCATTTTCAATAATTTGCCTAGATTATTCGAGAAAGAAACTTGTTATTACTGTTAGTGGAGTTCAATATATCGTAATGAATTTCATAATAGTAACCGCCAATGATATTCTTATATTTTCTAAAACTCAGAACATTAAATATATCTATTATAAACAGTAGGTATTGTGATTCGAAAATTCCTCAGCATTTTTCTGAATCAATGATCCAACAAATAACACTTCGTCAGAAAGGTTCTCTATTTCTATATTTACTAAATTCATTTCACGGTTCAATTGTCTAGAATGTAGTGCGACATATCATTTGTTTTTACGGAACCTGCGGAAGATATTTCTGTCTCGCGAAAGATTTCATCAAGATGTGAAATGTTCTTTATTGTTATCAATACCTGATGCCAAAACTGATTTATATTTTGAAATTCAGCTATACTGAGTCAGAGAAAAAACACTCTTTTCTTAATTTTTACTGAAACATTCATACAGAGACTCAAGATTTCATTATCATCCATCCAAACTCAATATAATGAGGTAGTTTTTGAGTATTTGAACGGAAGCAAAAGTCCAGAAGGTTCTTCAAATCATAAGGTTCAATCATTTGTAGAATTATTCTTTCGCTCATTTTCAAACAGTTCCAACGTGTCTTTCTGCAACCGCTCTTGATTGCCATCCTCCGTAGTCTTCCGAAGCTACTGGAGACATACTTGCATCGAATTCCAGATATCAAACATTTATCATTCCTCAAGCCCACTAGACCATGTGATTTCAACGGATGGGTCTTCGTTTTCAGATCAAAATGTTTTCATTGGCCAAAAAAAAAATTAACACTAATGGCAGGAAACTCGTGTTGTGGTTTTAAAAAATATGAAGAGAAAATCACCCAAAAATGTTCAATTTTTCGTCATATTTCATTTAGGTTACTAGTTTACACGTCATCAGAAAAACAGACCCTCAACGTTAGCACCTTGTTACACTGTACTATGAAATATGACGAATCCACAAAGCGGATTTATTGTGTACATGTGTGGTCGGCATCCCAATAGCTTCTCTTATCTGCGATCTCGTTAATGCAACCAGAGTTGTAATAACTGCAAGTACTTCTATATCTTCTGTTGCCGACGCCAGTTAGTAAATAATACATTACATTACTGATTCATACGAATATTTCTGCCAGACGGGTTTTTGTCGTATTGCGGCCGTTTTCTATTAGGTGTGTCAACGCCTTGATACAGTGCAGGCATGGCTGATCCTCTTTGCTATCAGCTCAAAGAGGCAAATCATTTGTTGAATCAGATGAGACTAAATTCTAGTGAAACATCCTTCACATTCATCATCCCTCTATTTTGCATGGCATCTCACAGGGGTCACTTCTGAGGCTGTTTCTATTTATAATATATAATGATCCCAAAAAGCTCATGTCTCTTGTAGATAAATTTATTAAATTTCTTCAACACACTTTCAGATATACACAGAGACGTTTGAGCTTGAAAGGAAAATTTTGAACATAATTGAAATGTTTTTCTTGACGATGCCGCCGTAAATCTACCACTGAGGTAAATTTTTCAAAGGGATTTTGGGGAGTGGTAGAGATCTTTCTCATCCAAAACTTTCCTTATGAGTAAAATTTTGTTATGGAATTAGTTTCCCATTTTTATACAAACATTTTGTTTATTTCCATGTTTTTAAACTTCTTTACACCTGAGTCTACCAAACGACATAACTCCCAATTTCAAACAATATATCGATTGAATCATCTGCTGACATCTATTCAAATTTATGTGATGAAATCAATTAAACTATTAAATTGATGGATGTAGCCGTTATTACGTGGTAGTAGATCGTTATGAAAAATGTGAAATAAAAATTTCTATGTTTTCATACCCCTTGTGTTTGTAACTAACGTTACTGCCGTTTCGTCCTAAAAGGACATTTTCAAACAAATACATTACGAGTACATATTTTGTATTCGTCCTTATAGATTTGTCCTATTGATTTGTTTTCTATTATAGAATAATTAAGAATATATTTAAGTATTGTAGAAGTTGAGATTAATATCCTTCTGTTGACTCATAAGTTCTGAGTCTGTGAGAGCATATTTTGAATTGATGGTTAAAAAATCAAATCTAAACAAAAGTTCAGTTGTGATGTCCTCTTTTTTATGAAAATATTCTTCGAATATTTCTGTTGTCCTAATGTGTAGTAACTGAAATTAATTTCTTGAATACTGAGAGTTAGGATTTGAAAATGATTTTTCATTGATTTCTTTTGGAATTTTCTAAATATGTAAGCTGCCTTTGAAGAGGTGAAAAAAATCTTTTTAAAAGTTTTGGGTTATGTGAATTCATATCAGACAGTTCACTATTTCATATCAATTTCAACGATGTCTTTGAATGCGATAAATTCAATATTTTCCATGTATTTACTGGATTTTACATGAATGGTACCAAAATAAAAAATTTACTACACATTGAATTGGTTCATTTGCCACTAGGTTGAATTTTTCTTTGGATTTATACTAGTCATTTAAGACGATCCTTTCCTCTGTCTATATAGATTTAACTATAACAAGTATGTTAGTTAATTTATTCAATAATTAGCAGAAGACCATTTCAAAAAACGGCCATCACTCATCTTCTCTGTCATTCTCTTTATGGCATAAATTAGACAAAATACATAAAAACTTCTCTGCAAAAGTATATCGTTAATTATGTAGCCAGGTGGTCAGATTGTCTCTGACTCCATTCATAAACAGACAAAGTAATACTGTTATAATTGCGGAACACTCTTTTTATATCGGGAAACGCCCAAGGCTTGGCGAATTTTTTCACCGAAGTGTTAATAGTATGTGTGATCCCGCATACCGGTGATTTTAGGTAATTTGGCAATTTCCCCGCTAGGGGCATCTTGGTAGTTCATTGAAAATTTGACCCATAAAAACGTAGCGAGATCACTTGTCTGCCTTTTTGCTTGATCACTGTCAATGCATTGTTGCCATATAGGTGTAAAATACGCAAAACCTGCGTGTTTTCTTTATGGTTTAAAAAAGCTGCTAATTTCTCTCAGCAGATTAGTTTCACCTAGTAACATCTCAGGCCCATCACCATTCAGTGGTAATGGACTTGAGACTATATCTTCTGCTCTTTCATGTTTTATGTATCTATTATAGACAAACAGATTTTAAAACAGACAGAAAACTGATCGATCTATGCTATTTAGCTATTCTACACACCTTCAGAGAAAAAGTAACAAAAATGAAAAGTAAAACAAATATCATTTGATCTGACAGACTACTCACTGCATTGATTGATTAGCATACAGGCTACGATTATTAAACGCAAAACCAGCAAATAATCTATTTAACACCGGTCGTGAAAGCCACCATTTGATGTCCCAAAAATGTGATGGACCAACTGCACTGCACTGCAAATTCTGCTGATAAAGTCATGCATGTCGAATATCTCACAGTGAGTTTACCTCACTTCTAAGGAAATGAAATCATTTCATTAGGAAGCTTATTTCATCGTACCTATTTTGAGCTTTGCATTCTGATGAATCTACACAGAATGATTCTGTCCAAGTCCAATTTTCATTTCAACAAAAACGCAATATATTGTAGCCACCGGCTTAAAGAAGTTTCCTTTTTTTGTAGTGTCAAATCTCAAAAGTGTATAAGTGGCCGGTAAAGTTAATACAGTTCGAAGTGACATTATATAGAATAGTTCTACAATTTATAATGAAACCAGTAGCATACGATGTTCCTTCCGTCCTCTCTTAGATATAAGATTCATACATTTTCATTCTGCTAAGCTTAAATTTGGTTTTACTTTTTACTTGACAAAGGTATTATTAAATGTGACCTCTAGAAAAATAAATCATTACTTATTTGCATGTCAGTTGAGTTGAGAAATAGGCAGAAATGGGCACATAAAAAATGAGGTTAATTGTTTTTTGTTTATGTAAAATGTCACCATCTGCATAAAAGAAGTCAATTAGGAAACAGGGAATCTCTAATAAAAAATATATCCCTTTTTCTAGCGCACATGCAAAAATTTTTTGAGACAATTTTACCAATTTTGGAACTGACTGATATATGGCCAAACTTCATTCGGTCCAATTTGGTTCCAGTGGACGGCCGGCCTTAGTTCCAATTCGGTTCCAGTGGACGGCCGGCCTTAAAAGTGTGATCCCGTATACCGTTGATTAATCTCAATTTGACAATTTCCCCGCTAGAGGGCATCTCCGTACCTCGGTAGTTCATTCAAAATTTGACCCATAAAAACGTAGCGGGATCTCTTGTCTGCCTTTTCGATTGATCATTGGCAGTTTCATACCTCGAGCAATGTATAACAGTCGATGTTTTTCGTTGTAATTTCGGAACAACAAAACGAGGAACAATGTAAGGCGGTGAGATCGTAAACATAAAAAATTGGGCCTCTGGCGGACGTGTGGCCGCTACGAGGGGCGAAAAAAAATTTGATGAGAGGATATGATCGGATTTTTATTACTTAGGTGGCCGTTGGACTTGGCCGCTTGACAAAGGGCTTGAGCAATTGAATCAACCAGAGAAGTCACAATCTGTACCTCAACAACAAAAATAATTATTATCACCGAAATTGCTCTTGATTGTATTCTGCCATAATGACATCACAAAACCAAATGACTGTTCTGTTCGGTTTATAATAATAATTATTGTACAATAATAATGTTCATTTATTGTTTCCCTAGAACTACAAATTTAAACATGGTTGCATTAGTATACTGGAAAATGTTTGAAATAATAATTATTCATGCAATAAATGCTAAATAATTATATGTCGTATTATAATATATTATAAGTGTTGCTTATTGGTCGCGATATATAATAGAACTAGGTGATCGGGCTGAGTTGGAGAACATGTTGATTGCAATAAGCACTTTCTACAGATGTGCATATTCCTACTAATATTCCAACGTTCATGTAAAACCAAAAACTGATTTTTGACAGACGTTTCTAGTGTTTTAGTTGAATTATCCAACTCATAATAGGTTAGCAGGCTTAATTGAGGCTCTATTATTTTTCATCATTTTGAATCACAGCAGTCGATACCATTTGATGGTAAAGTATGTAATAAATGTTAACAAGAACAATAATAATACACAATTGTTCAAACTCACAGAAAATTAACCAACTTGTTCAGTTCTTCCACGGAAAAAGTCCAATGAAGTTTAATATTTTTCATGAACTTATAAAAACAATGTATATTTTGCATTATTCCATCATCTTTATCATTCAAGGCGAAAAGAAAAGTTGATATTGGTAAGCAATATGGTTAAAAAGATTATCAAGCTGTCCAGATACAAAAAACCACAAACCACTAGTAGGTGGTAGAGGACTGATATATAGACTAGGAAAACTTAATTATAGTTTGGTTACAATAATCAGTATTTCTGTAAATTACCACCATTTATCAGTTTCACTATTGCAAACGTTGCTCATACAGAGTGACCACTCTAGGTTGGCTTGTACTACATTGAACACTAATATATAAAAATATTTATTCTCACGAGATATTTATGTATGTCTGTCTGACTGCGGTAAACTTAAAAACTACTAGACAGAAACTACCGATTGTCATACGGATATACAGAGTTATTCGAAAAGAAGGTTTATGTTTATGATTTATCATGTTTCGTATAAATTGATTGAATAGTGACTGAATTGACAGTCTCAAGTCTCATTTTTTATCTTGAATTCTCCCGATCTTTCACGATCACTCCGAACATTCAAGTTCATTCTTGTACAAATTCAGAACGTTCTGAGAACTTCGTATATTCTCGAATATTCTGGACCGTATTGGAACTTTCTATGGAAGCAAGAAAAGTACACATTTGTGTTCCGCTATTCCTCAAAAACCGAATATAAAAATGTGGATCAATAGAAAACTCAACTATTTTTGTGATTGTACCCCGGAAAACAACATGCATTTCGATAAAAATTTCGAGTAGAAATCCTTCAGTGGAGTAGTTTTTCAATACGTTCAGCCTTCAAACAGAAGTTTAGTGTGTTAGGTAAACAAGTTCAACCTTGGTGTTTTTTAGGGACTTTGCATTTGCATATACCCAGCTACAAGTGTTGAGAAGTAGGGGTTATCATTGTTAAGTATACTTTATAGTTGTTATATCTTGTTTGTCCCTGAGAGATCCGGCCTCCAACCGGCCCTCCAACCGGCCCTCCAACCGGCGTAGATATCATTATCATAATGTTCGTCTCATAGAAGCAAAGCCACCCTTGCACAACGAAGCTGTAATGCGATCAAGATTACAGTCCATTTCGAATCAATCCACTATAGACAAAGAAGTAATTGCACGAGAGGAGCGCCATATTCAGTATTGCGAGGTCTACTGTTTCTGCAATATGAATTTCTCTTTTTTGGAGCTACTGACTCAACAACTCAACAAAACATTCAGTAATTTCAAGGTGATGCGAAGTTCGCTGGGTCAGCTAATAATGATTATAATTTGATTAGATTATTGCATCAATTTCACAGAGTTATTCTGAAAACTTAAAGATATTTGTAAGAAAGCAAAAGTAACCGTTCTGTACAGATGTCCTTCTGATAATATATATAAGGATGCGGTCTCAATTTCCGTGTGATACCGTAGAGAGTATGTGAGTGATTTCAAGGAACAATGCGGTTGGATTTTTTATTGCAGATTACATTTTTGGTTTTGACTTCCTTTTGTTATATATAATTCAGAGTACGATTTTGTCATGATCTCATTGAATCAAGCGCCAAGAAGTTGGATTTTCCTGAATGCTGTTGATTTTCTCAGAAGACTATTTACGTTTTTAGACTTCCACATATCTTCCGTTACATGTCACAATTTCAGGCTGTACATTCTTCGTTCATTAGTTAGCACTGTGGGCAGATTCTCACACAGGAAAACCTACTTCATTACTTATAATGACTAATTTTGGATATATCGACAAAAAAGCTATTAATTCAGTAGTCATATTGATGGAATTCAAATAACAATAGAAGTGTTGGAACAGGAATATTTCTTACAGAAACTTGTTTTTTTATTTCGAATGGTCTTTTGTTTTCATTTTGTATAAGGAAAAACATCTTCAACGCCACTGTTTCTTTTTTTTTCAGAAGTTTTGCTTATTTTATCTATGAAGATGGAGAAGTCAAAAATCAGATTTGAGATAAGTCATAGTTATTTTGATATGTCAACTGACATTATCTATGAATTCGTTATTGGTTCTACTTCACTCTATTGCTTGGTCTGTCTTTCTATTATTAGGTGTGAAGACGAACTTGTCTTGAGTTTTTATTTGTGTATCTTGGTATTTTTCTTTTATCTATCCACTTTCACTTCAATTATTTTCTGTTCATCAATAGAGTCACGCACTAAACATATTCTAAGTTGCATCTCTGTAACTTTTTTTGTTTATCTATGTAGAAATAGACAGTACAAGCCCCATTTAATCAAATATTTTCATGTTCCCTCATTATTGAGTTAATATTTTTATTCTGTACCATTTTGTTCTGCAATTGCTCTAATACATCAGTGTTCTACGTAAAAATTCATTTCAGAAATTAAAATCAAGTTCATTAACTACACCTTTATACATTATTTATCATCAAATGCATACATCATACATAGTTTTTTCAGTTGTGCTTGCATTTGTTGTCTATATCCCAATATACGTAGATGTAGATTATTTTCATTTTATACGGTTTAGATTACTTTTTTTTATACCTTCTGAACTTATTTGCAATATATATA
>WOGP01004829.1:0-13655 GCA_015342065.1 Leptinotarsa undecemlineata
AAAACACTTTAAAAACACATTAAAAATATTACCAAAAAGCACTGCTATAATACAATACTGCCTATTTTATACACAAATAACAAATATTATCAAGAAATACTAAAACGATTTACCGAAATAGTTTTCACTCCCGGTCCGTCACGGCATCCCGTCCGAACAATTAAATGTGGATCGATCACGCGGAGCCTGTGTTTTTTAAAACGGTCGGAGGCTTGGCTCCCTTGCAACGTATGACATTTATTATTTCGGGTTGATGGTTTCTTCGTTATTCGTTCATGGGCGGTGCGTTTGAGTTTTGTTGATGCAGGATACAGTGTGGTACTTACCTACTACGTAGTGGGTGATAGTGTTTTTTCGGGCATATTATGTATTTATATTAAAAATTAATGGTAAAGTAATGATACCCAAGCATTTTTAGAAGAAATAATCATAATTATTTGTCAATATCTTTTAATTTATTGCGATGATTAGCCTCAAATTTTATAGGGAGGCTAAGCCTCCCTTGCCTCCTCTGACGAGCCGCCGCTGATGGGATGTATTAATTTCATGTGATATATTCGAAAATTTCCGTAATATATGCCTGGATAAAGCCAAAGTCTATAAAGCCAACTCTACAAGTTCTGATAACTCGTTCCGCAATTGCAGTCTTCTTGGTGCTAAATGTTGAATAATAATTGATATAGTGCTCACTCATTACCGATGAGAATTTAGAATTATAGAACTCGATGCCATGATTATATTGAAGGTTTCTTGGGGCATATTTGGCATCTTTGAGCACACTCCGCAATTTTATTTTTCAATGGCCTTGACCATACATCGAATAACAGTTGATCACTATGAGAATGTACATATGACCTTTATTTTCTTCAGCGTGTATTTACATTTCCATGAAATCAATCTGCCACAAATCCGAAAAACCTCTATTATTGTTTTTCATCGGGTAAATTTCGACGCACCGCCTTTTGTAGCTCAATCATACCCTGCATTTTTGCGGCACTCATATCATTTGTTTATGACATGAGTCGTTTCTAATCAAGTGGGATAAGGCTAATCATCCAGCCCCTCGTATTTAGATGGAGCTTTAGCGGTTGACTGCTCAACTTTAACAACTCGCTCATCTAAAGTACCAACTGCTTTATCAATTCGCTTATCGATTTGCTCAGCTGAAGTATTCCTACCGATGGTGAGTCGCAGTTCAGTTATTCTTGATTCAAAGGAGGCTCTCGCATCGCTAATCATTTATGTGACGGATTCTTCGGAAGCGCTCAACGTTAATTCATTGGTTTCTAAATGCAATCATCGACATATCCTCTGGTGACCAAGTCTCTACTGCTAACATTCTGCAGCCGCTTATTCTGGATGTCAGTCATAATATCCTCGTGGTGTAAGAACGAATCCAACACCAGATCTCCCTCCAATAATTGTCCTACTAATGCTACCTCTCCTACGCCATAATTTGTCATTTATGGCATGCATTGTTACAATATCTATGAGCACCTGAGCAAATCCTTCACACCCCAGTGAATAATAAGCGAATAATATTAATGGATAATCGATATGTTTATTTCTATTACATGTTTTCTGGGAGGCAAGTTTCACCTTACCCTCTTCAGAAGGGTTTTGCAGGAAATTCTCAATGGATAATAGCAGTGGGATTACTTCGTGATTACTTCCAATTACTCGATTGAATACCAGGTTTCCTCTCATTATATTTATATGCCACCTTCGTTAATCTAATTATATTACCATAAACATCCCTGTCAGAACTGGAAATGTTTCCATGATTATTAATTTATATAGTAACTTTTGTGTGTACTTTTGCACATCATCACCGCCGTCAGGTATCTTGGACGCTTCTGGAGTTGCCTTTAAAAGAAGAACGACATTTCCATAAGAAAAACCATTCCGACGTAATTTTTCCCGTGCCTCCCACGGGAGGTGCCTATAGCTTTTGCGATAAGTGGTGAAGCATTTTTACCTGAATATTATGGTATCTGTGTATCTGTGTTGGTCGATATTTCTTTCAAAGGTGTTATTATCAGCTCGTAGAGTTTTTTGAGTGTAGCTTGATCACCCAGACGATTACTCCTGATGATGTCGATTTTTTTCATTCCCTTGCTTCAATGAACTTTCTTTTCATAAAATTTCTTCATAGTTTTTACTCTCCATTGCGTTATGGATGTGGTACTGTGAACAATGAAGTGTCACACACGCTATTTATCATACAATTGAGCCAATCCTTTTCGATAACGTCCGCTTTGTACTTTTCTATCCTCATCATTCACTAATAATCCATATTTATCAACCCTACCACTCTTACACATCTTGAAATCGCTTGTACGTCACATCAGGTGGCATATAATTGAACATCATATTAAAAGTTGAATCAACGGTTTTGGAACTCAAGAATATGTCTGGGCCAGATAAAAGCAATTCTCATTTTTATGTCAGTCCATACTGAAGTACAATCGGATGCTGTTTCTCGCACATGACATCATCGAAAATAAATATTGAATCAGGTTCGGCGTCCGATAATTCCACTATTTCTGACGAGTTATCAGCGAAAGAGTAGAACCCCAATCCTTTGGTGGGAGCTATTACTTTACGTAAGTACTCATATTTGGGCTGATGAAGAGAGTTTGGATAAAGTTAAGCAGAGAAAATATGACATTAGTCTTTCCACAGTTTGAAGGTCCTATAATGAGCGGATAATGGGAGTAAAGTATCATGACGTTGTTTAACACCACTTTCTTATTAAAATTATCGATGGTGAAATACTGTTTCTAAAATACTAAATGGGGATCAGCAGCCGATGCTGGTGTGCTCAATTACGGTCAAATAAAACTGGTTCAGGAATAGTCAAAATTAAACAGTGGCGATCCAGGCGTTAATCAATTGAATTTCGCATGTAAAGAACACGACTTGCCATCTCGCAGAATCCAGACAGTCTTGCGGCCAGGCTAAAGCGGACCAGCAGCTTTGAATCGATGTCAAGCATCCTATTGGCTCACTAACTAGAATAAAAGTACTGATGATATATAATTCACTTGCTTATGAATACACTGACCCGTTACTTGATGGCAATTAACAGTATCCATGATAATGACGGTAAATAAATAAATATCGTCTGCTAAGAAATACTTTTTCAATCTTGCTGAGAATATAAATTGATGGATGTAGCCGTTACTATGTGGTAGAAGATCATTATGAAAATTGAGAAATAAAACTTCCTATGTTTTTATACCACTCATATTTGTAACTAACGTTACTGCAGTTTCGTTCTATAAGGACATTTTCAAACAAGAAAACTATTGGTTTGAAGTTTATTCCTCAATTTTCTTGTCAGTATGTATCCGTTTGATTTCCACTCTGCCACTGTAAATTCTTTTGAATAATATTTGTAGTGTTTTCAGAATAAATACACAATTGTATTGCGAAAATACTGTATTCATTCAACGTGTTTCTTGATATTTTATTCTAGTTCATACCATCTGTTATACATATTAATATATAGAATCAAATTCAACAACAAAAATTAATTAATGTTATTCCATTTTAGCGGATATATATCGATGTTCATATCCCCATTGCAAATATACAACTTCTAAAAAAACTCAACTCGCTAGTCATGCTAAAACCCATAACGGTGTTCGTCCTCATACTTGTGGTATTTGTGGAAGGGGCTTTATGGAGAAATCTCATCTTGTTCGTCATGAACGTATACACTTGGAAGAAAAACCATTCAAATGTTCAAATTGTGATTATGCCAGCTCGAGAAGGGACAAGTTGAAGGAGCATTATACTAGGCATCATGGAGAAAACGCTTCAGCTAAAGTGCCATACAAAGCCAGACCCTTACGAAATAATAACAACAACACATCTTCCAGACCAAAATCACAGGTAAAAAGAGAGATACTTTTATTTTTTTATTGTCAAACTGATAAGAACACAAATAAATCGTTAATCGGTTAGAAATTTAAAGATAGTTCTATATAACTAGATTCAAAATAATGTTTGAAATGTTATAATTCTATTTATATTTTTCACAGTCCTCTCAAGAAACATCTCCTGGAACAACAGCTAATGCAAGCAGTGTAAATTTTACTCAAACGAACAGTACTACCGTGGCTCCTTCGTCACAGTCAATGGGTTCAGAAATACAGGAGTTGATTATGCATCATCAAAGTCATTCTACTTCTGCTGGTGGGTTTCATTTTTTGCAATATCGGAAAATTTGAAAGATTTTTGTAAGTTCAGTTTCTGAAACAAAACATTGATTCAAATTTTATTTGGATCAAAAATTCAATTTCAAAACCGTTTAGTGAAATGTATTTGCTGTAGCAAAGAAGATTCCTATATCACCAATTACACCCTACAATATCCATATTTTAAGATATAATGACTTACTTTAGACCCAGCACAGACCGGCGTACAACCAATCATCTGCAAATTATGCAGACGTTGCGAAAATTGTTGAATACATTGGCAGTATTAGTATATAGTGTTACTCTCATATGAACCATCATAGTTTAGCGAATGCGCCTGTATACGACGCTCATTTGCGTTGGCTCATGAAAAAAAACATATTTCAAAAACGTCAACATAATTTGCTCTTTGTTGATTGTATGCCTGTCTACACCGGGTCTTGACATATATTAATTTTAATTATATGAATAGATTCCACCAAAATGACTACAGTGTAGCTTGTTTTTTTTTCTACTACTTGGGAGCCGTCTGACTTATCCGTGTCTCCCAAGTTTCCTGTTTAACCAAAAAGTTTCAGAGATTCTACCTATTCTTCAAAGTTCGACTAGGTCACATTTATTGTGGTTCACTAGAAATTCTTGATAGAATTCATTTTGTTTATGAGTCTATTCTTTTAAAAGTTGGTGCCTATAGTTAATTAACTAATTTAGGAATGTTAGTGTTTTCGGTACTTAAGGCACCATTTATATCATATCATTTTTTTATCGTGATTTTCAGCCACTTATATATTATGGATTTCATTGTAAGATAATTAATTCAAAAATGCTACTAATAGAATTCTATTTATGTTATTTTTCCCAGAGAATACTTATAGAAAACAGTTTTTTCCTCTTGGATATCCTTTCATGAAAAATAAAACTTCAAATGTATTACAACCTGTTTAAAATCTGTTTTTCATTCAATATTCCAGCTACAAATCTAACGGCAATAAATTCAAATTACCACCATTTTGGAGAGCCCTCTGAATTTCACCATTCACATAATCATGCCCACAATATCCATAACCAAATCATTGGAGCATCGAGCAACAACCAGCGTTCCACGACCCAACAACACAATAATAATATCGTCAACCATCACATGTTGACGTCGAGAACAAATCCTGCAACTGCAACATCGACAGCTGCTGCTGTTGCTGCAGCTATGATGTTGGACCCCAGATTTCATCATGGGTCAACGGTAAGATTTATCTTAATAAATTATTAATTTGTTGACTTTTTGTTTGAAACTTTCTCAAACCATTCAAAACCATGTTGAATTTAATTTTTGTGCAGATTTATGTTCAAAATGAATTTTATCTAATTGACATTTATAAATAGAACAAGGAGGGAAAATACTTTGGTGTCTTATTTGAGAAATATAGCTTAAGGAATTATTGAAACTTAATGAATAGCAAATGAAGAGAAATTAACATTTCAATGAAAGAAAACAATTTCTGTACCTGTGAAATTAAAATCGCCCTTTTTTACATCATACAGGAGAAAACAAATATAATGATAACATCAGGCAAGATCAGCAAAATAGCATTAGTGAGACGACCAATGCCTGATCTTGACAATTTTAAACATGGCCTTGATTATGGAACATGAAAGATGGCATGCTTCGAGCTTATGCTCAGTGATTTCTCATGTACCCATGACTTTTCCCTTTGTGTTCAGTAAAATAAGTATTGATAGGGATTGTTAATTTTGTTTATTGTTGGACAACAGTACCAACCGTTATCTAAATGAAAATATCTACAAACACCATGAGTCTTCAGTGATACCAATTGGTCCCAGATTTCGGTCATATTGTCCAAGAATATGCTTGATATTTGTTCCTCCACATATTCCGAAATTTCTGTTTTGATCGATCCCGATACATGCATATGTTATCATGGGTTCAACTACCTTTGTGTGTATCCAATACATCATGTCTGTTTTAAGCCCCCATATCTTTCGTAGTTGCATCTGGCCAGCATCAGTGCTACCTCCCATCCCATCACATCAAAGTTTCAGAGGTCCCTGATCCTCTTTTTTGGTCAATTTCATTGGGCTTGTGTTCAGCCCTTGTTCATCGATCCATTTAGTTATAATATTCAGAGTTTGCTGCATGTGTCCCTTTACTATATTGTATTTGCTTCGACCTTTGTGTTTATGTTGGTCCAGAAGACGTAGTAACTCGTCCATTACAAGGCTCCATAAGAGTAGGGACAACTACCCCACATTACCCTAAGGACAACTGCTTGCGACCCGTGCCACTACTGCCTCTGCCATTATGGTTGTATATACCAATCTTCCTCTAAGCATGCACCTACAGCTGGACTGAGTCATGGCCGGTGGGAGAAATCGTATCTGCATAAAGTTTGGGTCAGTGTATGCCAAGGGAAGTATTAGGAAAAAAGGAATAGAAACTTTTGTTTGCTTTACGTAATATGGCTCAAATAATCTAACAGACTGATAACATATTTCTGCACATCATGAGGGAGGGGCTCATGATTTTGTCCGGCAGCTGTACAGCTTGTACTGTCGATCCCTCTTCTCCCCAACGCCTGGATGATTGATTCTTTTCATGTCCAAGAAAGCAGCTAAAAGCACTTCCTTATCAAAATATTCAGCTTTTTCTGTCGACATACATGATCCATACGTATATTCGTCCAATGCACTGGTATGTTCTTGTTCTTGTAAGCATTTTCTGATTTTTCCTTGACTCGACATAAAACCGTTTCTGTCGACATATACCTGATCTATAGGCATATTCGTTTCAATGCAGTGGTCTGGTAGCCAGTGCTATATCCCTAATATGCCTGAAAAGTAATTTCATTAATATCTTTAATGTAAAAGAGATGAAACTGATTTATTTCAAGGCCTTCGCCGAGTCCTTTCCGATTTTCCCAGGTTGTTCAGTCTAGGAAAGCAATATTCATTGCTACACCAAAGATTCCAAACAGTGCATCACAAGGTGGCCAATATACTAAAATGGGCCCATTACACTTTTGAGTCAGGGGTGTTGCTAACCACCAAGCAGCACAGCAGTGCTTTGAATTAAGATTCCAAGAAATCATCTTCCAGTATATACCTTTTCCAACAAAAAGAAGTTTTATATCTAACAAAAAAATAGTTTATCTCATTTTTCCAAAAATCATGTGGAATTTATTGCTAAGAAAACTGGTTTGGTTTCTTTTTTTTTTCTAAGAGAAATAAACTGAGGGCACACATTCTTTTCAAATAAATTATAAGGACAATCAATTTTCAAGTTCTCCTGTGAAGTGTATAATTTTTACACAAACAGTAGTGAGATGCTCAAATTATTTATGCATAGTATTTCAGCATTTATAATAAACACTAAAATATTTATGAGGAACTTTCCTTTCATTTCAGAACATGACTCTGACAAAACTTAAGTGGATCTCTGAAATGACATTACATTCGTTTTGTTCCACAGTTCACATTTTCGGTATTTCATCACATTACTTCAGTACCCACAATAAACATGCAACTTTTATCATATTCAACCATGTCCACTTTTCGAGATAAAAATTTTATATAGCTTTTGTAAACAACATTGTATGTGCAAACAATATGAATTAAATTTCTAATTTGAATCTCGAACCCATCTCAATAAGTCAACTAAGAAATCGGATGATATCTATCAGAAATCTAGTTTGGTATATAGCACATTCCTCTTATTTCAATTGATTACCGATCAATATTTAGCAAAATGTTTTTCAGGTGCCATATCATCCTACCACCACTCCTGTATCAATGGCAATGGCTGCTGTGCAATCGTCTCAACAAATTCAGGCAACTGGGCAACCAACCGAATATACTCCTACTTTGCAAAATTGCATGACACTTTTTTAGTCAAAAATATAATTGTCATTTATATAAAAATATTTTGTTATCTAGTGTGTATCAATATTAATGCAAGTTTTTGTTATTAGTCGAAAGTACAAAATTGTGATTTATTTGAAATATTTTGTTATTTAGTATTTATCAATATTATGATTGTTTGAGTTTTATTTATTCCGTTTTGTTTTCAAATCAAATATGCACTTCAAAATAAATTAATATACTGTCAAAAAGTTATAGTGTTTATATTGCGAAAGTGTCAAGTACGAAGTACTTCGTATTTGCTATCATTAAATTTAATGATTTGTTTTTTACAATAGTCCAACGCAAACATCCATTCTCAAACTCAAGAAATCCGCATGCAATATACCAAAATTATTAGAAGTAATGACTCAAGGACAGGCTTAATTAGAGATAATCCAACTCAGCATTTTGAAAGCACCCTCCTTGGAAAACTTTTCAAAAATGACTGTTTATCGGAAGGTTATATACCCAAAAAATAGTTTGAATAAATTTAGGGTTTATTCACCCAGAATTTTTTTCTAACTTGATTTCAAAGTTCAAAGTTTTTTTTGTTACTAGCTCCTGTTACCTCACCAAGTCGAGACTTGGAGTCAAAAATTGATTAGCACTTACCTTTTACTTGTGTGATTTCTAGCATGGATAAGACATACACTAAATAATCCAATCCAGTGGGGTCGATTACCCAAACTTTATTCAATCTTAAAATAATTACAATCCATACAATGTTTCAGTGAAACCTGCATAAACAATTCTAAATAAATATCAAATATCCTATAAAGGGTATTGCAAATCCGATCCTCACTTTGGATTTCGGAAACTATGGGAAATAAGAAGATGGTTGAATTGGAGCAAAGTTGCACATTGACTTGACTAACAATATGCCGTTGAGAAAGTTCTGAAATTCATAGTAAATCCGGAAAAAACAGAAATTTCGCAAAATGGTTTTAATTTTTTTGGCTTTCCAAAGGATTCAAAAATAAATTCCACTTCCACATTGCGACTTTTTCCCTGCTAAATAATGGTGTTATTTGCTATCTGACGTTTCGTCTTCCGGCCACCATCATCAACTTTATTTTTTCTTATAGGCGCTACATTAGATTCTTTCTGTTTCCCATTATTGGAAAATGCATTCCTTCCCATTATTGTATCCAGAACTCCTCTAAAACCATATTGGTTTGGAGAGAATTTCAACTCCCTTTCACACCAGGCTTGAATCCTACCATTAAGGAGCCTGTCAGTAAGCTGATAGGCTTGGAGTTTCCGTCCTTTTTTGGTATCCATACGACCTTTATTTGCTTCCATACCGCAGGGAAATACCTTCTTCCCAGACAGCTGTTGAAAATTCTCATCATGTATTCTCCCTCCGATTCAGTGACCCTACGAATCACTTCGTTGGGGCCCCATCTATGCCAGTCGTCTTTCCATCGAGGAGCTGATCAGCTACTGCCCGCAGCTCCTCAATAGAAACGCGCGGCTGATCCTCACCCCACTCCCCCCTTTCTCCATCCCTTATTCGACACCTAACAGGAGTGTCGCTCAAGTGATCGTCCTTAGGAAAGTATTTGTTCAGCAGAAATCTGCTGGTTTCTTCATTCCCCCTGTATAAGTTCCATCATCTCTCACAACTTTGGAAGGTATTTCCCTGGCCCTATCATCCTTGAGGAGTTGGTAGGCGCGGTCCCATGGATTTTCATCCTGAATCCGCTCCACTCTCTCCTTCAACCACGCAATTCTAGCACTCCCTCTCATTCTTTTATACATATTCCTTTCTCTCCTATACTCATTTATTCTTCGTTCTCTGTGCTTTTCTTCTCAGTGACCTTACACTCTTCCCTGAGTTTTCCAACTCCACGTTCCACCATTCTTTCTCAAGGACGATCATTTTTTCACTCTTAGCACTCCAAAATAGCCCCTTGTGTCAGGGTTTTTTCCAATCCTAGAAGCAGTTCTGATATGCACTTTTTAGTATGTCCTTGAGCTCTCTCAGCGATTCAGTTTTCATCTCCTCAATCGTGGCAAAAAACCGTGGAAAAATAAGTCGCAGGGGGACAAATCTGGCGAATATGGTGGCTGAAGCATGATTACAGTATTGTTTTGACCAAAAAATTACGAACAAGCAATGACGAGCGAGCAGATGCATTATTGTTTTCCAACATTACCGGTCGTTTTCTTCGTACTGCTTCTCGCAAGTGACGCATAACTTCATGATAATTGTCCCTTTTGACCATACGACCATTTAACAAGAACTCCTGATGACCCACGCCACGATCATGAACGAAAACAGTAAGCGAAACCTTGACATTTGATCGAACTTTGCGTGCTTATTTTGGTCTTGGCTCTCCTTGGCACTTTCACTGGGGTAATTTAACTTTGGTTTTGATATTATAACCATATACCCATGATTCGTTACCAGTTATGACTCTTTTTAACAAATATGATTCGCCGTTGACGTCACTAAACAATTTCTCATGAGACGATTTTTTCGGTTGAAATTCATTAATTTTTGAACGAATTTCTCTGCCACACGCTTGATGCCAAAATTTATGAAAAAATTGCATGGCACAAACCAATCGATATGCCAACGTCCTCAGCAACTGCTCTGATAGTGATTCGACGATTTTTATAACAATTTTCTTCACTTTATCAACATTTTCATCGGTTGTTGATGTGCCAGAAAGGAAGTTTTCCTGAAGAAATTGAAGCATTCAAACTGGAGAAGAACATTTCCAAGCAAAGTCAGTTGAAAATTCGATCACCAGCTTTGAATAACGATGATATTTAGTTGTGAGTGGATGAACCAATTCAGATACTATATTGAATTTGTCAACTGAATATCTAACTATCTTACGCAAAAAACGTCGATTAGTTCATATCTTCCTGTAAAATTTACACGAAAAATATTCACATCAAGGTATAGATCTCGTTCCACCAATTTTGCGATTAGGCTTGCATCCACGAATGGATAAATGTCTTAATACTTGTCTTTGCCAGCCCACAGATGATTGAAGCATCGGCCTTCTAATTACCCTTGTGTCCGAGTATCCAGGCTAGGGTAATTCTATTGTGGGAACCTGCTCATTGAGTGCGCTAAGACAGCCCTCTACAAGTCGCGAAAAAATTTGGTAAGTGCTGAGCGTCTCAATTGCCGCCTGACTGTCAGAGAAAATGGTAATGGTTTTGTTTTCAACCTTCTTCTTGAGTAATTCTCCCATACAGTGTTTGCTAAGAAGCAACTTCTGTCCGAGGCTGAGTGCAATTCTCGTCTTCGCTCTGCCTCCATATAAGGCGGCTCCTACTCCTTGGTTTTTTCAACTGTCCGTATACCAAGTTTCCTCCACTTTAACCGGTGGGCAATTTTTCTAGTCCTTTCTGCTTGGTGTGATAACATTGAATCTTTCATAAAAAATGTACTGCGAGACAGATTGTCCACTAGCATTCCCAGTATTGGATCTGTCCTCAATTTCATTTTTTTATGTTCAGCTGATCAGAATTGGCTCCTGCATCGGCCTGTATGTGACCATTGGGTTTTCTCTTTGAATATTGTGAAGGCCAAGAAGAACCCCAAGAGCTACAGTTGGAGTCGTTCTCATAGCTTTCGTGATACTTGGACGTGTCAACCTTTGAATGCGTCTCAGTAGCCCAGTCGTCTCTAATTGCTTTGTTCTTGACCACAATGTTACAACACCATATAATGTTATCATGGGACTTACTACCCTGTATATAGATAGTTTCAAATAAACTGAGGTTATCCACAACAAAAATGATATATCATTCCCTGATTGAGTCCCAACTAAGATGTGGTGTTGCCTTCTGGGGATTTTGCAGTCAACAACTTTTTTATTCAGTGTTTGTTTTGCAAAAGCGAGCGGTTAGATACTTATGCAAGGTGGGAGTACGTGAGTCATGCAGGCCATTATTTTTGAGAGAAAAAATTGTCACTGTTGTACTTTCGTAATGGAAACTGTGTCCCTGATTTACAAAAAACATAATATGGTTGGAACTCCGGAACATATAAATTACATAACCCGGCAAGTAACAGAAAATAAAATACATCTTTCTGTTTCAAAAACAAGCCAGACATAGTATTCTTTAATTTAGGAAAGTAAAAAGTTGTATAATCACATACCCTACGAAATTAGTAAGGAAAAAAGCTATAAAAAGTTCAGAAATCTTGTTAAAGATGCCCTTGCAACTGAAGCTTACTACAATCTTGATGAATATTACAATGGAACTTTGCTGTGATTTAATATAGGTGTTTTTTTTGTTGTTTATATCGATATCTATATTTTAAATTATATTTTATACTGAGATATATCTTATGTTATTGCCATAACATGTGAACTTATATTCAAATTGTGCATATTTGTTATTTACGTTTTTTGAAAGGGACTATATAAACTATTTTGACTACAAACTTTGTTAAATTTTATTTTTTACTGATATATTTTATCTCTTAGATATGTGAACTTAGTTTTGCTCAAATTGTGTTTCTGGGTATTTGTGTTTTTGAATTGTTTCTTTTCTTTTATTTTTTGAGGTGCTATATATAGCAGATTTTTTAATAAGCTTTGTCAATAAGATTGTATTTTCTTGAACAATAAAGTATATGTTTGAATCCCTATAATTTTGTTCAGATCATTCAAAAGAAACAAAATATTTACTGTCCTTAGAATTTTGAAATATATTTTGTTAGGAAGAAGATTAATAAACATTTACAAACAAAATACAACAGTCTCAACAAAATTTTATAAATATTCCCATATTCATAAAAAATGATCAGCCTTAGTATGGATTGTACTGAAAAAACTTCCCGAAACACATCCCGAAACTTAAACAAACTTACAGTTGACCAGTAGCCTTTACCAAATATCACAGATTAACTCAATGAACTATGAAAATAGCTATAATGTACAATCCTTGATTTAGCGATAGGATCCTTGAAATAGAAAAAACATTTTCTTGATGAATGTATAAATTCTGTAGGACGCCATTTGGTACGAAGAACTTTTCCGCCTCCCTTCGAAAAATTTTAGATTGCATAATTACTAAAATAAGAAATGAAATATGTTTAGTATACATGGATGGCATGATAATTTATTCACAAACTGTTAATCTGCAAAATTTTAAATGAATTTGGAAATACAAACTGATAAATGTGAAATTTGAAAACAGTAATTTCATATCTAGGACACCTAATACTACAAAAGGTGTAGGTAGGTCTAAAGTGAGTGCAACTCCACCGCAACCCAAAGGGTTTATTGTGGCTCACACCTATTCACACTTGGCCAAATAAACCCAGCTTCTTAATGAAGCCGATTAGTTTGTATGGTGAGTGGTCTTTCAGGTCAGATGGTGAGAGTATGGATCTGCCAAACTCAAATAACCTGATTCGGACCCCAGAGGAGCAGGCACAAAGTATATGCTCTGCTGTTTCATCATTTTCCAGACAGAGGCAAAACACAATGTCTTCTGACAGTCCAAGTCTCTGCATGTGATGATTCAAATGACAGTGACCTGTAAGAAGGCCCATTAGAC
>WOGP01004830.1:0-13654 GCA_015342065.1 Leptinotarsa undecemlineata
GAGATATTCGCAAAAAACTGATTTTCGTGACATTTTGACCCTTATAACTTTTTTAGCCGGCACGATATCAATGTCGATTTGTCACATCTTCATTAAAACGCCATAATGAAGGTGTATACCAAATTCAGCCCAGTAGGAATTTTTCCGCAGATAAAACCTTAAATGACTGGATTATAAAATGCTTTGACATAAATGCTTCCTATAATCACTACAATGGCATTACGATGTATTTACCTACGTACAAGTAGAGTTTTAAAAATTAAGGAACTGTTTAATATCATAAAATGAATTGTAAGATACCTATCAACATGTTTACATTTTTCATTATTAATTTGATTCTTTCAAGTACAAATCATAAGAGACATCTGCCATGCAATAACTGAACTCAAAATAATGATTATATATATTTATTAGAGGGGGCTATAGAGAGGACGACATCTAAGCTCTATAATTGGAACGACAAACTCGGGGAAAGTATTGATTATTCATGTAAAATCTTTAGTTACCAAAATTCAGATGTTAGTTGTTTAATTTATTTATTGTGGTAATCGTTTACATAAATTTGAATTTCAACTCTTCATACAGAAATTTAAATTTGGAAGATATTCAATGAACCAGTGTAAAATGCATAGCAGATCCTAAAATCGATATGATTTTGCTCTGAAAGTAGACGAAATATAATTGAACTTACATTCATTGCTTTGCTTGAGAGTGAGAAATATATATAATATATAATGTCAACATTATAAATAAGGTGATTTTGTCGTCGTTTTAATACATATCAAGATAAAAATGAAACCAAAAAAACAAACGCATTGCATTCATAATCCGATATCATATGAAACTGGAATAAATCTCATCTGTATTTCATTAAGCTGCATCATTATTGCAACTTTCAAACTATTTTCTCCTAAACAAAGAAATTATGAGAGAAATAAGCATAACGAACTCTCTTACGAATATAAATGGATTATGAATACCACATCTGGATTCTCCTTACAAATGCGCCTTGTATCTAATCAACAAGAAACTCATACAGGGCTTTCTGTTAGTCTGTCTGCAGCTTCAAGTATGAATCAGGTAATTACGAAATTGAGAAAATCCAATTGACTGTTCACTCCATGAAGATAGGCATATGTATTTGTCCATTATTTGTGTATTTGTGTATTTTTATGTGTTTGAAAATTATAACGATAGGTATAGTGCAATATAAATGATATTCAAATATAAAATGTGAAATGCTAATTCACGAAGAATTACGAGTAGGTATTTCACAGCCCAAAAACTTTTTTACTTTTATCAACATATCTTTATGAAGACAAAAGAGCCCAAAACATTAATGAAAAATAGTATATTTGGTAAATATGCATATGTTATAATAGAAGCACCTATGATGCCGTTTCAAAAAAGTAACCAATGTATAAGGATGTGAATTGAGTAATCCTTTCGACGTGTTAAATCGTGATATATCAACGTCAAACAGAATGTCACATGTCAGTGTAATCTAACCTAAGTTTTCTCAATATCATTCCATACAATAAAAAGCCAAAAAAATGGCGTTCAATTTCGCTGCATTTTCATATATCATTGCTCTAATAATTGATGCTTTTCTGATATTTTTCTCATTATTTCATGTCATTGCGTTCGATGAACTAAAAACGGACTACAAGAATCCAATAGATCAATGTAACAGTCTTAATCCAGTAAGTCTCTAGTTAATTTTATTCACTATTTCTCTAGAGATATCTTTCAGATACAATTTTTTTTTCAGCTTGTTCTACCTGAGTATTTACTACATATAATTTTCAATATCCTCTTCGCCGCTGCTGGTGAATGGTTTTCCTTGTGCTTAAACATTCCTCTGATAGCCTATCATGTGAATCGATATCGTACTCGACCTGTAATGTCAGGTTATGGTATATACGACCCTACTAGCATTATGAATGCAGATGTACTCACAAGGTGCCAACGTGAAGGATGGATCAAACTTGCTTTCTATCTTCTCAGTTTCTTCTACTATCTTTATGGGTATGTTATAGCCTTAGAGAAAGATCAGAGACCACAAACGTGATAGAAGTTGATAGGATTCATAAGGTTTTGCTTAAATCAAAGTATAAAACATGTTTTCAGTTTGGTCTACTCAGTTGTAGGAGCTTTTCATTTTCTTGGCGAATATTTATGGGGTCCTGCAATTAGTTCCAACTTGCAATTCTAATGTGACTCAACTACATAATGAATGATTAAAATATTTTTGTAAATAATATCTTGTTATCATATAGTGTTGAATTCTGAAGTACACACATACTAACTAACACTGGTCTCTCATTAAATGAGTGAGAATCAGGTATATTCATTTGGCATGGTTTGTGGCACATCTGATAAGTTAAGAGCAAATAAAGATAACTGTTCCTGTGATTCAAGTTTTTATTGTTTAAAATTTTACTTTTGTTGTCAGAGATTAGTAATACTATTGTTTGTTATTGAAAAAAAAACTCCAAATACTGTAGAAGAAAAATAAAACAATTGTTATTTACATATTTCAACATAACTGAAATGTATGATGAATATTTTTTTATTTTTTACTATCTCCAGAAAATAGCACTGGAACTAATCTAAGAAACCAGTTTTCTCAGAAAATTTCTGATTGCAAACCTTAAGAAAAACGTCCAATTTCAAGCTGGTTCTTTTTATACCATCACTTTTGATGAAATTTGAGAAAAAACACTTATATGGCCTTCAAGATATGTGTATATCATATGCATATCTCTGCACTATATGGATACATTAGCGACATGACATGTCCTATTGAAATATATTTTGATCAGTTTGTCACTAAGCAGTATTTTACTTATTTTTTGTAAGCTCTCATATTTTGTGGTGTTTTTTATATTTTGTTATTTATAACTACATGATTTGTATTCAGTGTAAAAAGATTCAATTATCAGTACAGTGTGACCCATTTTCATTAGATATAGTAGATTATGGTATTTATAATGTTTTGATGTGTATTCATAATATTACATTTCAAATTCATCAATTTATACATTACCTTTCTGGCATTTTACTATAAACATGTCAAACTTCATTATGAAAAAAATAATGAAAATTTATTCCAATTTTGTTCACTTGAAAATAAGAACCATACTAGTACAGTCTATCACTATTAGGTGAATTGAGAGTCTTCCTTTTCTTATTATATTTTTTACAAAACATCAACTGCCTCTTTCAATTTTCATTACTGTTCAATATTCACATGTCCATTACATTGCATCTTTTTACTCAGCAAGACATATTGATAGAACCGAAACCCTAATGTTTTCTCCTATTTGTTCCAGAATGATATACGTGTTAATTTCCAACTAAGTAAAGGCCCAGCAAGTGTCATGAAGATCAAATTGTTTAGTAACAAATACAGAGACAGTGGGGATTCGGTTTGATATTGTGCAGTTTTTCCTGAAAGAATGTTATTCAAAAGAAAACTCTTAATAATCAGAACCGGCTTTGCTGAAGGAAGGTGTGGTGTAAGTTTTATATTTTTAGATTTTGTCGTTCAGATAGACAAACAGTTGATGTATCATTTCAGCATTCTTTGTAATTGAATTGATTATAATATTTATTAACAAACTACAGTGAGTTTTTGGATAACCAATTTTCTTCAATATCACTAGGTGAGTATATTACCACAAAGACCCTAATAAAGTAATTGGATTGCATGTTAATAGATTAAACCCTTGCCTTTTACCATCAACTCCTATTAGTCCTTCCAAGACTTCTGAATATTGCTGAAAATTGGCTGAAAAAGTAACAGATATTTCAGCAATTCGATTTAAAAGTCTGTTTTTTAAAAACTTTGGGAAACCTTTGTTCTCCTTCCAAAATGTTATTCATTGGGCTGCAAGATGACAGATAGTGGTCAGAGATCTGCTTCTGGGGTGTAAGTAATACTGTTGTCATTCAAAAATGTTTCATTTTTTTATATTGTACTTTATGTACTGAAAAATAAATGAAAAAATACTTATGTGAAAACTATTTCTGTTTATTATGTTTCCCAATCTCAAAGAGATTTCATCAACATAGGTAATTTTTTTTTCTTTTCATATACCCCAAATTATCATTCACTATACATGAATATTTCAAAATGTTGGACATATAGCCTTGAGAATATTTCATTGTTGAACACGGACATTTTGAGTTACACTAAAAACATTTTCATTCAATTCATGAAGATTTTGCTGTGAAACTTTCTTTTTGGTAAAAAAATCAAGATCTTTTTATTTTATTTAAAAGATTAATTGAAACAATTTTGAGAAAGCCACATCACTATATTGAATAAACTTTAAACTTTCTAAAATAAAAATAACTACATATTATAACTACATATTTATTCTGTAACAGAAATAAACATTTTTTATAAATAACATCTACAGAATAGAAGTATAAAGTTTGAAACAATATGAATTTGTGGATGTGAAATGTATTATTACAAATAAAAACTTCAGTTCAGTGTTATTGCTGGCTCTGTATCAGTTAGACAGTTAAATTGATTTGGATTTTTTTTACCCTGAAGCAAAATTGCGTTCAACAACCTAAATCCAAATATTTTGAAAAATTGGTAATGTGAAAGGTAGACTTTTTTGAAAAATTATTCCAAAAGAGCTTAAAAATTATATTTTTTTACATTTACCTGCATGTCTCACCTGCACTGAGCTAACAATAAACTCTATATAGAAAAAACATCCAACATCGTCCATGTAAAAAATGTATGATAATTTTAAATTTTTTTAAATACATATCAAAAAATTTCAATAAATAAAATGCTCTAAACCTCCGCTGCATTTTTATGAAAATTACTTTGATACGTGACAACATCTGAAATATTGCATTGTGAAGAAAACGAGAAATAACTTAAAATATTCTTCTGTTTTTTACTGAACAGTTGGATATTATTGTTTGGTTAACCTTTGGAATGTTTTATAAACTGTTATTTCGTTTTTGGTGAAGATATAGGTACATTATGGAATCATAGATTTTATTTGTTCTATAAATATACATATAAAAATATTTCTGGCAAACTAGTAAAAGCAAAAACCAAGTAATGAAATACTTTTTAAAAAAAATATTGATCATGATTGAAAAAAAAATTGTCTATTAAAAGATGCATAAACGTAGATCATTATAGGCTTCCCGTAAATTTCTGAAATCAAAAACAGATCTGATGAAAATGTTTTTCACGCACATCAGAACTAGTTCACTTTTTTGAACTGCCTTTGACTAACCAAATTAACATCATGAAAAGATAATTGAAACTAAAATCAGTTTTAGTTATCTGCTGATAATAATTCTAACAAGGTTTATGAAATATGTATGGTTCTGATGTGTGGGAAAACGTTTTCACTAGATTCATTTTATCCCAGAGGTTCCAATTCTACCTATCAACCACAGATAATCAGTAAAAATATTATAACCTCATTTTTCTATGCATAAAGTGTAGTTAGTTGAAAACAAAACAAGTCTATCGATTTTTCCCAGCAGCTTGCAAATTGTAGGGTTATTAAAACAATGAAATTGATGTTGAGTTTGATTTCCAGAAACAATTGCAATTAAATCTCGAGGATGAAGTACTTCTGCTCTAGAACTATAAGTGAACAATACATAGACACATCTGAAAACTTGCCACTTTTTGGGCCAAAACCTGTGTGCATCTTTTTCTATATGATAAATTACAGATTTCCATTATATATATGAACTGATATATTTTTATATATTTTTGAATTCTCA
This sequence comes from Leptinotarsa undecemlineata, assembly GCA_015342065.1. Classification (NCBI taxonomy): domain Eukaryota; kingdom Metazoa; phylum Arthropoda; class Insecta; order Coleoptera; family Chrysomelidae; genus Leptinotarsa; species Leptinotarsa undecemlineata. The sequence continues at coordinate 5,779 of WOGP01004830.1, forward strand.
ATGACTGGCATGTCTTCCACATTTCCAGTGCTGCATTCTTCATAGTCATGAGGGAACTGTCGTTCGTTGAGAAGTTGTAGATTTTATTCAATGAATGTATTGCTTGTTCAATCGATCAATCACCGACAGCGTGACCCTTTTATTTCAACAATTTTATTATAATTATTTTTATTATGATTACGCCATTTTCAACAAACAGTCTCTTCTCTTTGAAGATTTTGGATTGCAAACATTAATAGTGAATAAACTTCGAGTCCTTAAAGATAAATTCAGAACAACTTATACAATTTCATCATACACATAAGTCTTCCATCTATGGGATATGGGAAGGAAGTAAAATCACATATATATATAGTTGTCAAAAACACTACACTTACATCCAGAGAACTGTATGTTAAATTATAGTTGAAGATGGTCAATTTCTTAATAAAAAAAACAAAACTGTATATACAATAAGCAATTGGCGTATAACTTATTTGTGTAACAGCTACATTACCAAAAGTTGATAAATGTATTAAAATTAAAGATATGTTACATATTCTGAAACATACTAGTATTTATGAGATCTATACAGTGAATTTAATGGTTATACACTATTTCTAGCATCTATTGTTGCGAAGACAAGACATTGGCTTATTTGAAACAATAGTTGTGACAACCTTCTGGGTTCGTCCATTTATGACATTGTTCTTTTTTCACCGCCCCTCTACCTGTTGATGAGTGGTGAGGTTAAAGACTACCCCGTCCCCTACCCAAATTCACATGTGTTTTCTTGGTATAACATAACTTAAAAATGTTCATGATAGTATATTCAAATACAACTGCTTTAATTCTGAAAAATCAAGTACAGTAATGAAAAAATGTCCAGAAAGATACTAAGGTTGCAGTTTACTTCTGACTGGAATAAATATAATAAAAGAAAAGGTTTAAGTCATATGGAAAACAGATAATTCACCTGATACTGGAAAATTATCCGCAGACCCAGATTGGCAATACTTTCTTAAAAAAAAAGCAAGTGGTTTATTATTCACACTTTCAAAGGAGCCATTAATACATCTGAATTTCTCACTGCACTTCCTTTCTTCTTGCGACAGTTCGTGATTTTTTCAAACCCCTCCTCCTTTTTGAGCTTCGCTCGATTCATGGACGAACCCTAGTTCTATTGTTCTTTTGATTTGTAAATTGCTTAAAAATATATATTTTGCCCTTTTTAATGTCAAATGAATTAATAGATTAATTATAAAAATAATGCAATTATTGAGTATTGCTACATTCTGAAACGAAATTTGAATATAATATATTTATAAAGATAAAGGAACACATCAGAGGACTCCAAATGCTCGGTGTCATCCTTAGAATGAAAATCTGGACTATTAAAATACTGAAAAAAATTTGACAGAATTAATATATAAGTTTGAAATTCATCAAACAACAAGTTTTACAATTTTATACTTACCTCAATTACCTAATTTTCCCAATAACCATTCCTCTGTTAAATCTTCCAACTCTCTAATCTCATATCCCCTCGTGAGATCTGCTTCTTGTTGGAGGGCTATTTTTGAACCAGCGTACATCATCTGCAACTCTGCATGACTGTCTCTTGGGGTGAAAAAAATGAAGCACAAAGGATATGACACCCTACCATCTCTATGCCTCTGGCGGTATGAGAGAACAATGTATCGTGGTTGATGACTTGGCAGATATTCTTGAAGGTCTTCAAAAGAGATGCTATCAAATTCTCTGTCAAGTATTATTTGCTGCTTTTCTCTGTCAACTTTCACTGTAAAAACTCGACAATCAGAATTTACAACAAAACTTTAGGTATTAAAATATTTTAAATTTGAATCTATGGCTGTGATCAAAGGTAAGTTGTATGAATGATTTCCATCATAAAAAATCCCACATATTTTAATTTCCATTATGTTGGAACAAATTTGATAAAAAAGGGGTGACTTCTAGTGATGGGATCATTCGAACTGAAAATAATCAGTCATTCGATTATTGCAATCACTCGAGATATCTCGAGATGTCAAATGGAATCATTCGAATGTTGAATGTATCGAATGAAATTAGTAGCAAGTGAAATAGTCCAAACAGTATTAAATGGTATTGAAGTTTTGGATGAGGTGAAATACAGGTTTGGGCTTAGAATGTTCAGAAATTTGTTGACAATAAACTTTGAATAATTACAAGTACAAACTTTATTGAAATTTAATGGTGGCTTGTTAAAATATATTGAAAACATAAACAAAAATAAAAGTCCTCACGAAAATGAAAACAAATTATATGTTGGTTTAAATTGGTAGTGTTACCAAAAAACTTGCAAATTCAACACTGAACTTGCCCATTTTCTATTTTGTCAAAATGTTCCCAAACAATAGATTTCTTAGCTCCAGGCCGCATTGTTCAATATCAAAACAGTAATAATAACGGAAAAAAGGTATCAACTACACAATAAGTAAGAGTTGAAAAAACACTGGAATATATGAGTAATAACAGAAGTTTCGTTGTAACAGCTTTGATTCCTCCAAATTATTGCCACTGTTTCAATTTCAATGATCTCTGTTTGTATTCTTAGTGCGACAAATTCAAACAATCCTAGCTCACAAAATAATCCAGTTCATTCCGAATTTCACCATTAATGTGGGCTTTTCACATGGCACATGACCTCATGAGCACCGAATTATTGCGTGCTTATTGCTCGCATTGCCAGATCTCGAGTTAAATCGGTGAATGACGAGTGACGTAGCATCCGAGTGATTTCATTCGAATGATATTTCAATATTTGGGATCACTCGAGTATTCATCATTCGATTCTCAAAATCATTCGATTATGCCCATCACTAGTGACTTCTTGATAACTCAATATCAATAAAATATTTGCTTGTTTCAGATCGACTATTCTTGTTTGAATATTTGTATCTGGAATGAATATATTTAGATAACTGGACAGGTAGAAGATAAAAAAAATTCCAAGCCTTTTTTCAAAAAGCTACTGTCTCAATACAATTTTATTAAAATGTTGTTTTTTATATTTAGGATTCAGAAGAATTATTTGAAAACAACATAATAATCAGCGAATGGGTCAAAAGTTAGTCAGATACTGTAAAATTTAACATACAAACTAGAGCAGCTGTGTCTTCTCCTTTTTGGAACCGAAATTCTTTCAAAGCTTGTTTTACTTCAGGGGTCACTTTGCATATATTTACACCTCCTCCCGACTGAAAAAAGTTCTCATTAATTTACCAGAAAACAATTAACATTTAACTGAAGTATACCATTTTCTCTTTGAATGTATCAACACTATCAACATAACCTTTTAAACTAACGAAAGAAGAAATAGTCAAAAAAACCGTCGGGCGTGGCCAATAACTAATATGCAACGTTGCCACATCTCTTTTGTCCAATTATGAACATTTTGCCCTGGAGCCGTGAAAGGCACAGTTAGTTACCCATGCAATAACATAATTGTGAATTATAGTCTTTTTTTATATGGTCTTCACAATATATACCCGTTACAAAAATGAATTTGTCAGCAAATATTTCTTTAAGTTTTATTCCTTTTTACCACTTAGGAGATATTGGAAACAACCTTGACGTCATTAAATAACTGCAAGGAAATAATCTGGCAAAAACTACAGCACTACTCTGACATTACATTCCTTGATCAAGTTATGTCCTTTCTCTTATAAAGAAGAACTAGTTGTTGCCCGTGGCTTCGCCAGCGTAGAATTTGGTTTGTCACATTGAGTTTCGTGGCAGACCAATTAAAACAAATAGTTACCCCCTATTCTTTCCCCTTGGAGGTGGAAATTCCTCATTCCCTTTCTTAATACTTATTGACGCTATACAAAGATCAAACCTGGATATTTCAAGATTCTAGGTTCTGTAGCTTCGGCCGTACGTCAATATTAGAACGGGTAACAGCTAATAATTTATATTTTTACTTCAAAAATCTGATTATGTTACCTACAAAGAAATTCGCGAAACTTACACAACCGGCAACGTCAGCTCGCGTTCGGGTCGCATTCTCGCCGATGGTGCTTCATTGCTTAGACCGCTCCTCTACCGCGCCCTATAACGCTGCGCATCGTCTCCCGTCGTCTTACAGTATACGCGACGCGTAATGGCTCACTGCGTTGCATGAAGTTAATCTTATCGTGATAACTTTTAAACGATTCGTCCAAATTTCCTAGACAAAGACAAAGTTATCTATATCAACTCAGAACGATAATTGTGTCAATTTTTATAATAATTTGACAAATATTCTAAAATGTGCATTGTAAAAAAATATCCCGTTCAATGTATTTGAATCATAGACGAATACATTTTAAATACATGAGAGCCAGAAAACGCCTTTTATCGTTTATGATTCATTCTTTATTACAAATAAATATTTTACCGTCTCTTTCATTATATACTGTGTGTTTTCTAAACTATATTAATGAACAGATGTATACCGGTGGTAAAACGATACTTTTACGTGAAACAAAACCTGTAATTTTAACATAAAAGAAATCCTTATATATCCGGGAAGATGATCTTTAATAACGTACAGTATGATCCAGCTATGCAAATTAATTTTATAAGTATGGATTGTAGATGTGAGCCTTATTTCGTAAAATTTACAAATATGTAATAATTGTGGTAGACTAAATCATGCAATAAGAAAAGTTAAACAATTTGTTGAATATAGTCTGCTGCCGTATTACAATAAATACTAGGACAAATTAATATTTATTGAAAAATATAACAGCAATGGACTTCCACATCACTTCAAACTAACAAAATTTTATCAATAAATAAAGTGATGTTATTTTTATTTATTTCATTATTGTATTCTCTTGTAATCGTCAAAATGTTTTCTGTAGCTCTGAAGGAGGCGTAAATATTCGAAACGTTGGCATCTTGTGACATTATTAAGAAAATACTATCAAATCAAAAATTCAAAATCTCCATCTACTATTTAATAGTTATTTGTATCGCTTTTAGGAAGTATAATTTAAGTTTCTTTTCTCGCTGTCTGCATTATTATATACAGGGTGATCAAACGAAAAATAGGTGTTAAAAAATAAATTATCGGAAACTTTTTATAAAAAGGGGCAGATTTTTTCCACTTGTAAGTGAGAGTAAGAAACAACTCAAAATATTTTTTAGGGAATGTTGTAGAATGTCATGTCATAGTTCTTGAAATTTTGTTCAATAGTTTGATGGAAAAATACAAAAAGTCAAATCATATTTAGCTAATTACTTTCTTGACATTTATTTGATGGAATATTCAAAAAAATACCCCTTTTGTTTTCTGTGGATTGTACTTTTTATATATCCCCACAAAAATGAATTATGAAGGGATAAATCTGGTCACCATGGAGACCAGTCAATACTACCTCTTCTGGTATAATGATGCAGAGGAGCACAGTAGTGTTGAAACACAAAAGTTTCATCATAACGTTGATAATTTGTAATGATATCATTCAAAGTAGGGTTTTGATAGCATCATCCAGTAATTGTAAATACAGTTCGTATTACAGTTTCGTTCAAGAAAAATTATTATTCTTCAGAGAAGCAAATATTAACAAGATCACCATTTTTCACAAAAAGAGGCAGCATTCAATGGCCTTCAAATTTGTAGCCCGTTGTTTTTTGTTATGGGGATAAAAAAAATAGAACACAACCAGATAATCATCAGATTTGCATTGAAGAATCAAAAGTATAATTTAAAGGGATATACCAGTTAGAAAAAAAAAACCATAGACAAGTGACTCTATATACTTCCTATTTTTCTTATTGCTATGTTCCTCAGAACTATATTTTTGTTTTAGAAGACACCTGATAAACTATTTTTTTTAACTTCTGGACTCCTATATCACATACGTAGCAGCCGTAGCTGTCTCTCTAGTAATTTCAGTAGATTTCACCGAACTGATGACAACAGTAAGCTAGAAATACGTGTCTGCAGTTTGCATTTAGTTTACAAATTTTCTTCTTATCAATACATATATGAACCCTCATAAGTAACATTAAATTTGAAGAAAATATTTCATCAATAAAGAAAAAACAAAAATTATAAACTGATGTTGGAATAGAGTACTTAATAGTTTAAGAAACTGGATGTTTATTAAAGTTCAAATTAGCAAACCCATGACTTCTGAATGAGAATGCAAGAAACTAGTTTTGTGAAAGATTTCATGATTATAGAAAAATCAAAATAAATCCGGACCTCAGATTATGATTTGAATATGAAATGTTTGAGAAAGTGTCATCTATGAAAAACAAAAAAAGAAAGGATTCATTTTATAGTTTCATTGATGTTTCTGGAGGTATTGATGAAAACATTTTTTTTCAACAAAAAAGCTGATCTCAGCTGCCTGCAATTTTATTAGCAGCAGTTGATAAATCAATAGTCTTGCATTATGCAGTTTTTGATAACTAAATGAATTTATATTTTCCATTTATACTGGACGTATAGATGAGTGGTGAAATATGTACTTTCAGTCAAAACATTTACTCTATATTTTCTTAAGCACTACACTATTATTAAGTAAAAGGCATTTTAAATTTACAATTAATGTTTTAATAGATATTTTATTACAAATACTTATACTATGTAGCTTCCGAGTCTTGTTCAGATGAGTGGAATTAAATAATAAATTTTAAAAGATGTAAAACCATTCAGATACTATTTGAATGAAATGCAGCTTTTGAAAGAAACGTATGATCCCCCCGCAACTTTGAATGCCAAACAACCTGTTACTACCAAAATAACATACAATGGTACGAGGCAAGCCGAGTATGGTTGACTTCTGTTTAATAGTGTTAAGCAAGAGACTAGTAGGTGAGTCACTATAACATATATTATATGGACTATGTTTTTATTATCGAAAGCATTGAAAAATATTACGCTCCAAAATGTGTGGAGTAGTATAAAACATAAGCTAATAGCAGAACTTGCAAGGAAGAACATTTCGGTGCCGGATTTGAGTCCCATGGTCCCAGGTCCTACAGAATCTGCTACAACGTTGACTAGCGAGAATGCTCCACTCATTAGTCCAAACCCCAATCCACTCACATAAGCCAAAATATGTTTGTTTTCAATCAAAGTAACACTGTCATCCGTTATTTTCTTCAAGCCATTTTCTGCCTTTCTCAGTATCTTGTATATAATGAACCTGAACACTTCTTGGAAAATAACTGCGAACACTAATCCAAATGCTAAGTCTTTTCGTAGGGGAACTACAATGTACCACACCAATGAGGAAAATAATAGGGACAGCAGCCAGAAAAATGCCGCAGCTATAAGTATAATAATCCTTACTGGGTCATGAACTATGGTGAACAAAAACATTGCAAAGGGTGAGCCAAAGGCCAGAAATGTACAACCAAAAAATTCAACTACCGTCATTTTACTGCTCACATTTGAGAAATAACGAAAGTGAGAAGTTTATACATTTGACATATTTTGATTTTGAGTTTGTCATTTGTCAAGAATTAGGAATTATTTATTACATCCTCTACTTTTCAATTTATTCTTCTTCTTTTATTATTTGTTGCGTTTATTTTATGGTATCCATTAAAATGTTATTTAAACATAAGGTAAAACTAAATAAATGTATACATGTGGTGGAAGAAAGGAATATTAAAAAATTCAAAATAACCAAGAGTATTTACAAAAAAGTAAACATCATACACAGAAGAATCTTTCAAAAACTAATCTTGGGAAATAAATATTCTTCAAACGATTCATAACAAATATATGAACAAAGTTATGTTTTTTTTTTCATGTATATCACAGTTTGAATATAATTATTATTTTAGTGTTCTAATATGTTATTTACAATTTTTACAATTTTTTCTGCAGACCATTGTCATTGATATT
>WOGP01004831.1:0-14245 GCA_015342065.1 Leptinotarsa undecemlineata
GATACTTAGGGAGATAAAGTCCACTTTTGCTGAAATTTTACATCGTTTCAATTTTTCATAATCATCATAATTCCTTTCTGATATGTTATTAATTCAGCATCATGAATATTTATTATATCATATAATCAGCTTGCAAAGGAGTAATCTATATTTGTGATATATATCCCATCATAAATATTTATTATATCATATAATCTAATTGCAAAGGAATAATCTATATTTGGGATATATATCCCAAACCCTGCTTTTTAATTTATTTTTGATGCATTGGTATATATAAAATTATGATTATTCATGAGATAATCTGTGGAATTTTGAAAAATACTTTTATTTGCTTGGTCATATTTTTTCATTTCAAAATCCAAAATTTTTGGGTTTGTTACATATATTTCTAGGTCAAAATCAAAACATGGTATCATTTTACATTTATGAATATATTTTTCAAAGTTTTTTACTTTATTGTATGCTTCAGTTAAATATGGTGTTTATAATTTTTCCAGTAGTTTAATTTTTTTTCCATAATTTGATTCATTTGATTTATTTGACCAATTATGAATTTGGTTGCTAACCATTTTCTTCTAAATTCAAGGTNGACCAATTATGAATTTGGTTGCTAACCATTTTCTTCTAAACTCAAGGTTTATTTCCCCTGTTTCTGCTGTTAATGCGTTTATCGGAGTTGACTTCATACATCTGTTATAATCCTCATATCTTGATTTTGTATATAATTACATTTAATATTTTTTTGAGAATTGGATGCCATAAATATCGATCCATAGTCTAATTGTGATTTGACAAGTCCGTTATATGCAATTTTTAGTATTTTGGGGTCTGCTCCCTAAAAATACACTCCTGATGTGTATGTGACTAGATGAAAAATATTCCTTCATAAGGATAATAATACAGGATACGTAACGAATAAAAACCATAAGATGGTAGACACATTAACAATCAACAATATTGAAATAACGTTATTTAACAGATTTGTACACATATAGAATGTTTCATATTCGATCTTCACCATTGGGATCTTGGAAACTATGAGAGATACAAAGATGATTGCACATTCACCTGACTAAAAATATGCCATTGCGAAAGTTCTGATATTTCGAGAATATCCGGAGATATCCGGAAAAAACGGAAATTTAGGAAAATGTTTTTTTTTTTTTTATGGCTTCATTTTTCGAAGGATTCGAAAATGAATTGCACTTCCACAATGCAACTTTTTCCCAGCTACATAATGCTGTTTTCAGATTTGCTATCAATTTTTTCGTCTTTCGGCCACCATCATCAACTTTATATTTTCTTATAAGCGCCTACAGTGGATTCTTTCTGTTTTGGAATGAACCAGATTTTACCTTTTCGATGATCATAAGTTATCATTCTTTTTTGAAAAATTGGCGATATTGAAAAAAAAATTCTTATCATAATAGGCTATGACTTTGATGTTTCTAAATTTGACTTTCAATCTGTTACACTCAATGACATTTTCTATTGTACAAGTCATTGAATTTTTGGCGAAAAATGGCTTTCACTCATCTGGTAGTATGCGGTGGAACACCATCATGTTGAAACCAAATATTGTTATAGTTAGCAAAAGGTAAAATCAGGTTATATTCAAAACATAAAGAATCCAATGTTGTGCTCATAAGAAAAAATGAAGATGATGGTGGCCGGAAAACGAAACGTTGGATAGCAAATCTGAAAGAACCATTATGTAGTAGGGAAAAAGTGGTAATGTGAAAGTGCAATTTATTTTTGAATCGTTCGAAAAATAAAGCCAAACAAATAGAAACCACTTTCCGAAATATATGTTTTTTCTGGATATACTCGAAATTTCAGAACTTCCTCAACGGCATATTGTTAGTTAGGTAAATGCGCAACTTTGCCCCGATTAACCATCTTCGTATCTCTCAGTTTTCTTACCATTGGTATCTCTCTTACCAATGGTAAGGATCGAATTTGAAACATCCTGTATACCCAGAAATATTCTTAACATGATATCATAGTAACATTTATTTTGCTAATATCCTTTCAATTTTGATAACAGGCAGTTTTCAGTCGGTAGCTTTCTCAGGTTTGCTGGAACATAATTGAAAAACTTCATACCTTGATAAGACGGACGTTTTTATAAAATGATGAGCTGTGTGCAAGAATTCTGATGAGGTCTCCTTTTCTAGTGGAGTAATCATAGCACTGAGAAACTGTTTGGTTCATGTCAATATGTTGAGTGAATAATATAATACTTTTGAAAATATGTTCGACAAGATACATTCGGTTTCAGACCGAAAATGAGTCGACTAATTATTTTTTCGGAAACAAATATTCTGCTTGAGTTACTGAACCATCCTCAGCTGTTGAAGTTGTATGTGAAAGTAGATCAAAACATAATATACATTGATTTGTTGGTTGGTATCAAACATGTTTTTCAACTCTAATATAGCATAACAGCCGGTGTTCACTTTTTAGCTTATATCATCAATACTCATTTCACTACCTTTTTACGTTCCAAGAAATTTTGTAACTTCAGAAAGATCAATAGTACTATTTCTGACAACCACAGTCACAACCACAGTCACAGATCTTCCCTCAGAATGGTAATGCATATAAACCGTATAAACCGTTTTCTTTGCATTCACTATCAAAATATTCTTTGAACACCAATTTATGCAAAATAGTTACCAAGTGTATCCAAAACACAACAAAACACCACATACCATTCTAGTTGAATGAGATGATTTCACCTATTCACTGCAGAGCGTACCAAGAAAATAAAAATTTTGAATAGGATCCACCAGATTAGTGTTGGAAAACAAGGAGTTGATGCCACGTCCCCACAGACGAAAATCCTGCAAATGATACTTGTTCTTCCGGCGTACATGGGCTGAACAGTCCTGGGCCTAGAAAAGAAAACGTGTTATTTTTGGTTCGAAATGGCTTCATTCATCAACGTGATCTTGATCAACAACCACACAAATATTACATAGGCTCTCAAACAGCGATATCATAACCGCCAACTCTAATAAGTCATTTCCACTCCAGCTCTGTCACAGTGTTCTGTCAATACCTCAAACTGCGAACATAACTAAATACGTTTCATCAACTGAACAAGTATTATAATTACCACTCAAATGTTTTGATGACGAAAAACAATTCAAAAAGCAATGACCAAAGCCATCACTATCAACAAATCGTAACTACTTTCAATATCCCCCGGTGGTGTCAAGGCTAAGGAACAAGTGTCTATCACATCGACGACCTGCGTTCAATTCTCCAACGGAACATTTTTCATGACGACATGGCTGTGGTGAAACAAAAATGTACGTAAGCGCGCCACTTGACTGGGTGGTCTGTCTCGTTGAGGGATACGCCTGATCCTGGTTGTCTGGTTGATCTATATGCCTGAATTATTTATGTCCACAGAAAATTCAAATCTCCCGCCTGGGTAACTAGGATGTCCTGAGGTGCAAAAGCTTGCACTCTGATTAACTTACGAGCTGGGTGACAGTTTGAGAACACCACGTGATATATTGGTGCACCCTGATTCGCTGGGTGGTCTGTATGTCTTGTCTGGTAAACTGAAATACATTTCGACTGCTGAGATGATGTCACAGACTGCCTGAATTGGTGGTACAAAGTTCATTTCTTTGTCATATGGGATCTTTGCAATTTTGGCCTTAAAACGCTCCAATAATGCTATATAATATTCAGAGTTGATGTTATTGCCTTTTTCAAGATGGTCAAATGATGTTACAGTACGCACATCCCAAAATACCGAGGACGTAACATTTTCCAGTTGATTGTTGTTCTTTCAAGCGCTTTGGAAGAGATTTACCAGTTGCTTTCAACTCAAATGACGATCGATTTGATTCCGCAGTGGAGTGATGCTTCTATTTTCTATTCATTGTCACATATTGACTCAAGAATTTTGGTTTGCAATGTTCGTGGCCAGATACTGCTTATAATTATCAAGACTTTCCTGGTTTTGGTTAACAGTGAGCTCGCGCGGCACCTACTTTAAACTGAGCTTTCTCATAGTTTTAGATGTCTTTACAACTTCAGCTACTCATGCAACTACACTTTTCGATCATTCAAAACAATTTGGTGGATTCATTATATGTTTCCTAGTGTTACTGTCTCTTTTGGACATCCACTGCGTTCTGCACCATCGGTGCCTCTACGACCACGTTTGAAGTCAGCAAACTAGAGTTTAACTGAAGTTTTTGATGGAGAGGAGTCCATATAAAACTTTTTAACCATTGCTTCGCTTGAACGGTATTTTTCCTAGCAAGAAGCAGTGTAAACTTGAAACACGAACTTGTTTTTGATCCATTGTTCTAAAAATAACAAAAGTACTGTCAAAAGTAGCGCCATCTTTGTGTTACACTCGAGACATTTCAGCCCATGTAGTATAATCGACAAACTAATCAGACTAATTTGATTTCTGTTTCGCTACACGGGATGATTCTTCTCCGTCTATAATGCTTTGTTCACGAGATAAAACCATTTCTAATTCATTATAGTATCTCAGATTGACATTTCGTATATGCGTTGGTGCGCCGATACAGACAGCACTGCCATTATGGTTAGATCTGTCATGCACTTACAGGAGTCTCGAATATGGTCTACTTTTTGACACATGTGAAGGATTTCCATAAATTTCTCCTATACGGAAACAGGAACAAATATTTGTGGGATAAAATTCACTGACTTTTTGGTAATTGATAAGGAAATATAGGTTTGTCGGCTAACAGTGTTTCAACCATAACATAGAATGTCTAAAGCTGTTTTGAATTCGAAATAAGTATAGTGAAAATTAATAGAAACAAATCTATTACAGACGTTTTTGTTGCCATTTACGGGGGTTAATTTCCCTAACTATCAATTAAACTATTACTAAGATGATAACTGCTATTATTATTTCGATAGTAGCAATGAAAAATTAATCTACAAACGTGACTGGGGCACAGTTCACTAGTGAATGAAGAAACTTGATAAGATTTAATAGCCACTAATCATTAATGATCACCACTCAGTTATGAACTAGAATACCAACGGCTAAAACCATTCTTTTCACTACTATTGCAACTACTGGGGATAATAGCTGTTTCACTTAGAGTATTTTTGTTTTTATTGATACAAAACACAAGCACTACATGAAAACCCTTGAGGCTCTTTCAGAGCGGTGCTTGTGCTAAAGCAGCTATTTACATTGGATATGAATCGCTGGAGATCAAATCTATTAGGAAAAACGTTTTAAGGAAGTTTATTCTACATGGACGTAGTTCTCCAGATGGAAGAGTTCCCAAACTGTGAAGTTCAAGGTATATTGAGTTGGACCTCAAATTGATGAACAGTCACAGTCCGTTAGTCGGGGATATGTAATGCTCTTAGTGAAACCAAATGTGCCAAGTTACTTGAACACTTCCCTTGAAAGTATTTTCATACGAGAGAAAAATTTCCAACATTTCTTCAATCAGACGAATGGCTCTTTTTTTGGATAGATTCGAGCAACCTTAGGGTATGTTTGGGAGCATGACCACCCAAAGATGGTCTGATCTGAGTTTTATAAAACATCAAAAGTTGCTAAGGTGTGTACAGTTTTCTGGTTCGGAACAGTGTTCCAAGCTTTTGAGAAGCAGCCTTTGCAATTCCAGCAATGTGCTTCTGCCAAAACATATTGGTGTCCATTTCAATTCCAAACAAACTTATCGAAGCAGAAAGCGAAATTTTCTGACCTGACATTATTATATCGGGTTCGGAGACATTTATCTTCTTGGAGAAAACCGATGCTTAGGTTTTTGAGGCATTGAATTGGGCCTGGTTACTTTCATCCCGTCACTTCTAGATCCTCATTGAGATATGCCACCTCCTGCTGCCGGTGAAGATGTGCCTCCGTAGCCGATGTCCTGGAATCCAAATGAAAAGACGAGACAAGTGTGCTGTCTTCAGCAAAGCAATATATTGTATTTTTGGTTTTTTCCAAAATACAGTAAAAAGAGGGTTGGAGACAATTTGGCTCCCTGGAGAACACTAGCGTTGATGGTGGAAGTATTCTAGAGATATCCTTCGACGGTCACAGAAATGATTCGACAAGCCAAAGCATCGAAGTTTCACCAGCAAACCCTCATGCTACACACGGTCAAAGATCTCAGAAATATCAAACGCAACAGCTCTTGAGTCTCCATGTTTCTTGATTGCGTTATTCCAAATATGAGTGACATACGATCTTTGTTTATGAAGCTATATTGATGATCGTTAAAGATGTGGAAGCCTTCCAAATATTTGAGGATGATATGATGGTTTACGACTTTCTCCTTGGTTTTTGATATCACTGATAGCAAAGCGACTGGTCTATAGTTATTTGGAAATATTTTTTTGCTCTCTTTGGGAATAGGTTGAACACAACAAGAAGGAAAAACCTTTTTATTGTGAGACAGGTTGAAAAATCTGCAAAATACTGCGCACTTTTCAAGTACGATGACGGGCACTTCATCAGGGTCAGACGCTTTGTTTATATTAAGTTGTTTCAAAATTTGCCTGACTAGACACTGTCACAAAGTTATCTATTGTCATCTATTTGGCAGCTGTCAAACTTGATCTAGAAATTGTGCCTGTCATACAGTCATTGGTGAAAAATTCAGCATCACTTCTGAAGTAGTTGTGGAGCATTTTGAAATTCACACGGGTATCCACATGATACCCAAACAGACGAGTTTTTGTACTTTCTGCCACTCGAATAACTCTGACGGTTGTTCCTTTTCTGCCACCCTATTAATGAGGCTATGATGATCGTTTAATTTGACAAGGAAGTTTGTATTCAAACCCTGTGTTGATCCAAATATTCTACTGCTCATCCAGGTTGTCGCTGTAGCTTTACAAAGGAAGTTGTACAGATATATTTCCAGAGAAAAAAATCTTCAATCACCTCAATAATGTATCAATCATTAGTGAAATAACCGATTTCTTCATCGGTCAATTTCAAGCCCCATTGCAGTGAAGGTGAATTCTATATATGGAACATCATTTCTTTTAAAAATGCTGCAATACAAAATTCGAATGTTCGATAATTTCTACGTAATAAAATACTTCTTTCAGATTTATCATTTCCTTTCCATGCCTCAGTAGCATAAATAATGTCAAAAATCCTTGCTACTTCCTAGTTAAAGCAAGATTGGTGCGTCAAGACATCAGAGTCTCATTGAATATCATAAATGTCAAAGAGCTTTGTTGGTTTATTCAGCTTCCTTCAGTTGATAAGTTAGTATTGACAAATTGATTACGCTCGTTTCACTATTTGCTTGTTTTAAGTAGTTGAACAATTTTCACTGAGTTATCAGGCAGACAATAAATACTCTTTTGGAGTTGACATAATGTCAACGCGGGTTAATGAAGAGTATTTTCTAGATAAGAAGAAATCGAATTCAAGAATATCGAAACATCCTTAAATAAATTTGTAACCAGAAGTAATGTCCCAATACTCTGTTTTAAAAAATTAATATCGGTATGAATTCTGCGAGTAAAAATATTTTCAAAGTTTGTTTGAGTTTTCAAGTATCATGAACACTTATCATGGCTGATGAATTGATTCAGAAATAATCAAAATCATCCATGTTCTTGTGACAGATTTAAGAACAAAAAATGTCTGCCTTGAGGACTGTTAGTGACTGGCTAACTTTATATTGTATTTTTTCAAAATGTAGAAGGTATTCCGGTTTCTCTAATCAGTTTTGGAATTTATCTAAAATCATCTGAAAACGAACAGTTTTGGCTGAAACAGTTTGAGCTTTCTGATTGTTCGTAGATGTATTAGTAGTTTGTATAATATACAGCAATGTTGTTCAGTATTTGTTTATCTTATTGTGAACGCCTATTACAGAACACTACCGACGATTCCCTAGGCAGTGAAGCCCAGCTGCAAACCATTTTTATAAGTATGTGCTGTCTTTCATTTATCGTTAGCTTTCAATATATTCTAGAAACAAAAAACTGGCCTCACGCTCTTTGTTGAATTTGAATCAGTATCGAGAAATGTATTCTGTTCTTTCGTCATCTGCCAAATAAAAATATCAGATAACATAGACCATTTCAGTTGTTCAATACCACTCTTCAAAATATGTATAAAAACTTCGGAATGAGACGAAACGAGACAATGTTAATGTTACGTTGATGAATAGTACGTTGTATGGCAGCACTGGGACGAGCAACCTGAAGATGGGATACATTGGGTTATATGGTGTACAGAAAACCAACACACACAGACCTAAATGAGTCACGACCGCATGATGCGACAAAAAAAGA
The DNA here is from genome assembly GCA_015342065.1 of Leptinotarsa undecemlineata. Taxonomy (NCBI): domain Eukaryota; kingdom Metazoa; phylum Arthropoda; class Insecta; order Coleoptera; family Chrysomelidae; genus Leptinotarsa; species Leptinotarsa undecemlineata. The sequence goes on from WOGP01004831.1 coordinate 8,302, forward strand.
ATTATTGAATCTTCAGTTAAGGCCCCAGCGTAGCTGTGAACCCAAATGACTTCACGAGGAATTCAATCATTTGAAAAATGCTTTCAGAAGGAATGAGTATAGTGAAGTTAATTCATAGCGGCAATCCGACCCCGAGAAAAAAATGCTGAGACTATTATAAATAGGTCAATCAATGGAAAAGCTTTCCTACCATATAGAAAGAATGTTAACGGCCGCATGAGGAGAGTTCTGGAGAAACATCATGAAATCGATATTCTTCCCAACGAAAACCATCAGAGTCCAAGGTCAGCTAACAGACTTGTGCGCATTGTCAATTGCACAAATCAATTTAATGCAGAGTGCAACAGACTGTTGGTTGACAGTGGAAGTCACAACATTCTGAAAATGACCTCTGACTTTATGCCTCCAACTGTCAACGGCGTACTATCTTATAAAGTACTGTTCTCGAGAATAGAGGACTGGATCCTCCGGGAGAGGGAAATATGAAGAGCAGATAGTTCTTGGTTCACAGATGGATCAAAATCACCTTCCGGTTCTGGTGCAGGTGTTTTCAGTCGCAGACCCAGGAGAGAGTAATCAAACTGTCTAGGAACCTATGCGACTGTATTTCAAGCGAAAATTTACGCTATTGAATTGTGTGCGGAGAGATTGGGAAAATTCAACCTCATACACAAACCAATAAAAATGTTCTGGTACAGTCAAGCGGCTTTGGAAGTTCTTGGCTCCTACCGAGCAACGTCGAAATTGATAGCAAATTGCCAAAAATTACTCACCCCGATAGGAAGACTTAAAAGATTGTCTCTGTTTGTAGGCTGCTGACTCCCTCGCAAAGGAGGGTGCTGTAAACAGCTTCCATTGAACCAGAACCTATCATTGACATTGTTTTAGGCTTTGCCAATCAAACATCTGGATAAAAAGAAGATGTATAGACTTCTGGCAGATTCTTCAAGGATTGGCTCACTTCAAGACGTTTGAGGCTTGATCTCGTTGTACTTGTTGGACTGCAGCAGGAATGAACTACGATGCCTAACAGGCCTTCTTACAGGTCACTGTCATTTGAATCATCATATATGCAGATACTTGGACTGTCGGAAGACTATGTGTGTTGCCTCTGTTTGGAAAATGATTGAAGAGCAGAGCATATACTTGAGGTTTTTAGAATTCGGCAGAGCCGTACTCTTATCATCTGACCTGAAAGACCACTCACTTTACCAACTAATCGGCTTCGTTAAGAAGCTGGGTTTATTTGGTCAGCTAAGGTACCAAAGAGATTGTAGTAACACTAGGAACTACTACTACTACTATTACTGGATCTTTACAAGGCTACACCTTGTAACCGAAAGAAATCACTAAAAGTAGTGTGAGTATCCGGTTCTCTGAATATAATAAAATGTCATCTGGGACATACCGACAAATCAGCAGTAACGGAACATGCACTTAGAGGACCGTATAGTTATCGCGTTTAAAGAGACCCAACTGCTCGATTTACAGCAACTATACAAAACTATATAGGCGGGCAATAAAAATTCGGAAACACAGAAATAATTCCAGCCTGAAGAAGGAATGAACCAACATTAATAAAATCTGGTTACCTCTATTTAATTGCTTTCATGGGCAATAGGAAAGAAGCCACGCCCGAAACCAATAGAATGAATGCGGAGATCCAAACCAATTCTGTTGTATCAGTTTTGAGGAACCGGAACACTCTAGTCGTTGCCTTTGAAAAGGTCTACCATGGCCGTAGACGAAACTTCAGGCATTAAAACCTGGAGATCATGGCCAACAAAATAGCTTGCACAGCTGCTATATTTTAACAGAGGTTCGCTATATTTTACCAATACCGTTAACGTGATGTCTGTATATTTTATGACGATTCTTTCTCTCTTCTGATTCTCCAGCTCTAAATATTTTTTATCTTTCGAATATGAATCAACCTTCAGGTCACTTTTTTGTTTCTATTATTAGATGTACCAAATAAAATTGTTTTGGCCTCCTCACCTTGAAGGGGTGCGATCTATATCATTGATACTTTGATAGTCGAGTCCACACCTGCAGATTTATCATTGCATGAAACTGTTTTGTCGTAAAACAAAAATAACCAGTGTCCTCGTTTCTCGTCGCACTTATTTTTGTTTTATAAATACACCAAATGTACCGTCACTTTGTTAACTTCAGAATTACTGATCAATTTCATTCTAGGTGACCACCACGAAATGTCAGAACAACCCCCCTCGGACTTTTCAAGGTCCAATCAAGATGGCGGCGGTAGTTCCGGCAGTCGATCCGCCGCATCATCATTCGCTTTAACATCACTAGTGACAGTTGTGGCGACGTATTTCACTAGTGCGTTATAGAGAATACGAAGTGATATTCTTTCGTTTCATAAACGAAGCGCTTTGACTGAGACTCTTACTGATGTGTGATTTCTTTTATTTAGTTTTAAGGGACGATTTATTGTAGCTGAAGAATCTGTTGAAGCCAAATAATGATCATAATTCATTTCTTCGATCTCCAGGGGTTGAAAAAGTGATTATTGATCATGACATTTTCTAATTTATTGTAATAAAGGCCTCTTCTAGAAAGATATCATGAAATATTTCTGATTTTTCTCATATAATTGAAAAGCAAAGAAAAAAAATCATATTCACTGGTTGGGAAAATGAAGAGTTTCATCTGAATTCTGAAACATCAAAAAATGACTATTGTTACATAAAAATTCATCCTTATTACCTCTTTTGAGAAAACTTTCCCAACACCAGAACAAAAATTACGGTCTCTTGGTCTCTGCCTTTGAGTTTTGTTAGTTTGTTCATTTCAGTTGGAGAATATGTTAGATTATCCTTGAAAAAACATAAATTCCTGAATGAATCGATACTAATACTATCAACTGTAATTTTGTTCAATTTGATGAAAAAACAGAGTGGGATTTTGAATCAAAATACGGAATATGATGAAATTTAACAAAATTTTCCTAATTCTCAGGTGAAATTTGAAGTTCAATGTTTCAAAATAATGAAATAATCAATAATAGTCAAAATGATGTAGTAACTCTCCGTCCAATTCATTCAAAATCACTTCATTTTGAAATAAGTTTCGAATTAGGTCATGAGAATTATGTACTAGCTAAACCATTTTTAGAAAATAGTATAAATTTGGCAATCATATGGAATCATATGGTAAAATTCAAATCTTGGCAGCAAACAGCTGATAGTAATACATTAGAGCCCCAAAGAAAATGCAAATTGTTTTTTGAAACTACATCTGCGAATATCTCTAGATTTTCGAAAAAGAGATGTACATTCTATGGAATCTTCTTTCGGAGAACATTCGATTTGTGATAATTGTTAGCAATTGAGTGATTTTAGAACTCGTGGACTCTTCTCATAATATTCATTCATTTTCAATACTATACTCGTATAAGTATGATAATGACTTCATTTGCATAATTTCTGAAGTTTCTAAAATTCAGTATTTATTATATTTTCTGAATTATCTGAAAACAAATAAGGTGAAACAAAATTGGAGTAATTCAAATCGTATCTGGTCTAATAGAATTGCCTATTTCGAATTTTTGTTTATTTTGTTCGACCTTTATTAACGAAACATTTCGAGAGATGAAAATATCTGTTGAATAAATCGAACTTTTTCTTGTAGAGATTTTCGCCAAAAATTATGCGATTTATTTGAGTTTGTAAATTGTTGTCATTTTGAATTATTGTGGTGTAATAAACACAAGTGAAATGCATAGTTGAATTTGTATGAAATTAGGATATGACGTGAAATATTTCACATTCGTAATTTTCATATTTTCACTCATATGAAATCAAACCAAAATAAAACCATTATAGAAAAATTCACCTGTTCCATATTTGGTTATGTTATGTAACGGTTTTTTATTGATTTGATGGAATATTCGTTAATAGTCAGTATATCCCAGCTAAGAACAAGTTATGTGAGACAATTGAAGTTGATATTTATCATGTATGTATCATCTTGTTTTATTTTTATTGATTTGGCAACATTTTCAAATAAGTCGGAAATTATTATCATGGTCTATTCTTAATTGTATCAAATACGAACATATCACTATATATTTAATTTTGATATTACTATTAATGAAAAACCAAACGTATTCGCTTCATCAATTTGTTATTGAAATTTTAAACAATAAATTATATTTTCCAGTGACAGTAGCCTCATTCCTTTTTTCCTATCAATTCTTATGATGACAAAGATTATCCTTTCCTTTCATGTATACAGTGCATTCCATTCGAAATAAGCCACCCTGAATATTTGGTGATATGATTTGCAGGAAAAATAAAAAAACATATCAACAATAGTATACAGGGGGACATAATTTGACATATTCACATTTGATATTACTTCTTCTATCGTACTCCCAGAGCACGTCACCAATTTTTCGCTCTATTGTTTGGCATTATCAGATGCTCCATGATGAGCTGATTTCAACAGAGTATAAAACATATGGTCTGAAGCTTATGGTTCGGAAGCTACAAATTATTTGAGTTGAAAACGAACCACCCTGAATGTTTTTAACACAAAAGATGTTCTTAGAGAAAAACTAAAATTTGCAACTGTAAAGGATAACAATGTTGTAACATTAAAACGTTGGCTTGCATGCCGTAATTAATAACTCTAATAAAAGAGTAGAGGTGGATTCAAACTGTAATAAAAGAAATTTAGAATAATAATGAATTCCAGATTTATTTCCCAGTGAAATATGAATCAAATATAGATGGTAATGAAATAAATTTGATTAAATATAATAAATGAATATAATTCAATAAACGATTGAGGTTATACCTCATTCCAATAAATGGTAATTAACTATTAAAAAGTAACTATTCATTTCATGTTTAGAGCATACATATGAATATTTTTTTGCACAATTAAATCCAGTCTCCTAGAAGAATGTATCCATTTCTCACATCTAACCTCATTAATCTGAAGTTTCATAAATGGTATAAAATCACGATTATTTCCGGATATCGATTATCCGAAGTAGAATTCGCAAAACAGCAATACATTTTTGGCATTATACAACATGATATAACAAAATAATTGTTTATATCAGATCCATACAGGGTGTAACTGAATAAGTGTAAAACATTTGAGGAGGTGATTCCTCATCGAAAAAAAATAGGATCTTTCATATAAAGAAACTTCATTGGAGCATCCCTTGTTAAGATACAGCTGCTTTGAGGGGGTACATAAAATTTGTATAACAAATTTTTTCACTAGCACTAAAGAAGTTACAATATTGAAATTAAGCTGACAATTTTGTACTACCAAAAAGAGAATCAGCCAGAAATGTCATTGGTTCACCTCATGGTTGTAAGGGGTGAAAAACGCAATCCCTAAAATTTATTTCCAATGTAACTTTCTGTCTTATTGATTTTTCACCATTTAAAACTTAATTTCCGATAGCCTGTTTCATTCTAAACAAAAAATGTCTTTTGGGTTTTTTGCCCAAAACAAACTAGTTCGCAGCAAAAAATTATTTTACGAACAACTACAGCGATACATCGTCATGAATGCGAAAATACGAAACTAATCTATCTAGTAGGTCGCTATTAGCAATAGTGACCATTAAATTGGTATGACGCTATGTTTGTGAATTTTTGGAACTGAATTAATACTAATTGTGTGTTGTTGTTCTGTCCTTAATTTGTTACTTTAATAATTCACTTGTTATTAAAATGGCATACAAAAATGAGGAAATGGCTGATATGCATTACGTTTACGGTCTGTCGCAGGGGAATGGGTTAGAAGCTTCTAGAAGATATGCTGAAATGTATCCTTAACGGCAGCATCCTTCACATAGAATATTTACTCAACTTCATTAACGATTACGAGAATATGGTTCATTCGACAAAAGAACGTAGGATTGTGGTCGCCATCGAGAAGTACGAACACCACAGCT
>WOGP01004832.1:0-13651 GCA_015342065.1 Leptinotarsa undecemlineata
AAAATTTTCAGGTATACAAAAATTTAGGTACCAAATTATTTATGATGAGATAGGTATAAATTACTCAGGTTTAAATGTAATCAGTTAGTTTTAAAAATGGTGTAATAGCCGAAACTAGTCAGCAATAAAGTAATATAGTGGAAAATAGACAAAAGTGTGTTTTTGTAGTGTATCCTCAGTGAACATGAATTTCCACAAAATAAACAAGTCGTCAATCAAAGAAGTATCATATTTAGATGACTGAATAGTATTTCTATAGATGGTGAAATTAATAAAAGGTGAAAATGAACCGGTGGTTCGAACCGCAATGCCAAACTATCGATTTTTCACTTCCTATCGTCCAACATGTGTTAGGGATTCAAATGTAAGACCTCGTTAGTCTTTAGCTCGCACAAGTTTCGACTTTTGAGGATTTTCGTTCGTAGGGGCAGCTGGTTAACAGAAAATAGATTTTAAACAGAGAACCAAAAAACCACTTGATCTATAAAATCTATCAATACATAGAAAAATTATACTTGAGTTCGTTTTTAATTGGAATCCTTGATTTATCATACAGAAAATCATAAACTCACAGGAATTCACAGAATCTATATATTCATCAATATCGCACGATTGAATAGTATATTGTGAATACACTGACCCGTTAGTTGGTGAAAATCAATAACACTATTCATTACCATGATTGAAATTTTTCACGTCTCAATACATCAGTTTCCTCGGTTGATTAAATGTCCATCTATCAACCATCCACCTTAAACTAGGTATCGTTCAGAATTACAACATATTGACGTGATGTTTCGTAAAATTGTTAGTTTGTGATGAAAGTTTGTTACTGATGGTAGCTTCTGGAGTGTTGTATAAATGTTTTAGTTGTTATGTAATGTATTCAACTTTAGGAAGGCCAGTATGGCAAATCCTAAGTAATACAAAGTCGATTAAATTGAGGAAAAGATGCTTATTTTAGAGCTGATTTGATTACTTTTCAATAATTTACAACAGGAACAATTTTTTTTGTATACATCAGTGAAGTTGTTATCGAAAGACTAACTTATATCGGATGATTTTTTTTCGATCCGAGTAAAAAAAATTGACTATGGTTTTTCATCTTTTACACTTTGAGAAGTGACAATCAGCAAGTGTTTCACTTTTGCCATTTTTCCTGTAATAAAGCAAGGAAAAATCATAACAAAATTGGAGCATTTCGGTTCTTTACTAATATGTCCCGAACTAATCTAAATCTACTAGATTTTCAAATGTCACATCAATAAGCTATGAAATGGAGAGATTTTTTCTGATTTTCCCATACTAGCCCTACTTACCTGAGACCCCGAGTTACATTTATAACTTCGATTGTACTTCTTTTTTCAAACGTTGAGTATGAAGAAAGGCATTTTTGTAGGAGCCACCGTTTTATTATAAAATGCCATTATAAACCAAAAATTAATAGGATTGTTGAGGGATCCCTGCTGTTTACCCTATTCATAACGATGTTGGCAATTCAATTAATTACTGTAAATTCTCACTATTTTCTGTTGACCAGAAGCTATTGTCTATCGAAAGTATTGAAGATTGTGATGATACACAACGTGATATTTATTCTCTGTATGTTCGGACTGAAAATAATGAGATGACGTTGAATCAAGGAGAATGCTTCTGTATAACGTCTGCTAGAATAAATAATGAAAACCTCTTGAACCAGTTCTTGGCGATGTTATTCTAAATCGGCTCAATGAAACAGGGCCCTCCCATGCCCCCTCCCGGGTTGAGTGCCCTGAGTTGAAATCTTCTCCACACAGTTAATGTGTGCAGAACATCCCATCTCGTCCATTCACCCACACTCCTCCGGAGCAGTCCTCAACTTCTAATGGCTACTTCAGCAAGATTGACATCTGACGTTCTTTGGTCGAAAGTCAGCCTCGAGGTGCTTTCACTTTCTGATCTGTTGAATTATGTTATCTTGATTTTCCTAATTATTGCATGGGATCCCCAAAAACTCGTCCCCGGAGACGAGTGTCTTTAGTCTTAGGTTCTCAGTGGACCTGAAAATGAGATCAATTAGACGTCTGGTTACGAAATTTTCATACTTACCGGAGCCACCTCATGGCGACTCTCGGGGGTAGTCTTTGGTTCTGCTTCGTTGGCCTCCTGTGTTTGTCTCTCTCTCGGAATCTGCGGTCATCCCTATTCAGTGCGTTATGTACGTAGTTTAGCGCTATTGTCGTGCGATCGAATTCTGTCAAACGTGTCCTCCGTGTGTATTCGGTACATATTTTGGAGCGTTTACGGCGGCCCTTAAGCACAATGAAACGGGGGATTTGGGTATAAACTTTTAAGAAAACCTTCCATTAACCACCCACACCGACACCGTTATCAATGAAGGTCTTGAGCTTATTGGTTTTTGTTTCCGAAATTGTGAGAATATAACAGTGCCACCAGAATTGTGTTCCTAGCCTATACAAGATCTGTTCGGAGTATGCGTCACCAGTCTGTTATACATGAATAAAATTGAAAAAGTGCAAAATAGGTTCTCAGACTTGTTATCTTTGAATCTGAACTCGGATATACTTGATATTGCACCCATTCAATAATATCGTTATCCGATTAAAAATTATATCAGGTGACATTTATTGTAATGATTCATTTTAATGATCTATTCAAAATTTCATCAGGTGACATTAATAGTAATGTGTTGTATTGTGTAAAGTCTCACTCCGAGTACCTGATCGTTCAACTAGGAACAATGATCCAATTTATGGATTTACAACTACGGCTTTGAGGAATGATTCTCTACATCCCCTTACGTCTATGAGGAATATATCTGATAGACCAGAGCTTCGGAAAGGATACACCAAAATATTATGTCCTGTGAGATCCAATAAAATAATTGGAACAATGATCTTTTCATTGTCCCTAATCACCATACTATGAATACTTCTCACTCATGTCAAGGTTTATGCGAAAAGTCAACCGTCTTAAATGTAACATTACAGGAATTTCACTGAATACTTTTACAAAACAAGGTAGCAATAGAATTCAATAGTTGACCACCTAGGATGTTAACTTTAAGTTGATTTCAAGTTTATATTATTTAAATTTCATACGAGTATATGTAAATTTATATGCCTACATCCATACATACATTCAGGTCAAGTTAATTTTTGTATATTTCTTTATCCTCATGAGGATCGCCCATACACATGAATAAATAAATAAAATAAAAGTCATTTTATTCCAAAGCATTCCAATTATTATATTATCTCAAAAACTACTAGGAGGAGTTTTATTATATTTGATTGTTTCGTTTATTGCTCCGAGTATTTGACTTGACTCAGGAAAAAAGTTCAAAATTGAAGTTCAAAAGTTTAGGACTATGGAGTCAATATCAGTTGTTATTTTATGTATGTATATGAAAATGAAAAATCTTTCCTTAATTTCGATGTAATGATGATAGTTATCAACAACAGATGACAAAAGAGAAAAAATACTGTTACTTGCGACAGATACGCGTTTTGCAACCTCTCTTGAAATTGTCAACTGTGCATAAGTCGATAGCAACCTAAATCACTCCAGAAGGCTTAAACTCATCAACATTTAATTAAACCTACCCCATATAATTTCTCGGAGATTTTCCATTGAGGAAAAGACTTTGTGCTATGCGAAGAAAACGAAATAGCATCCGTTCGTGTTGTTAGCGTTGAAAAGAGCAATTTATCCGAAATGGTTCATGTTATCGGGCATTTTTGACAGCCCTAAGGTTTGTTTGTAATTTTCTGTGGTATTTATGGGAAAAATATGGCACCTTTCATTGAAAAGACATGAAACAATTCATAACCCAATTCTTGCAATGGAAACGGAGAATGTTAGTTCTCAACTCGGTTTATTTCAGTTGATTGTGTTGAGAGTTAAGTAAACGGCAGAACATAAAATAATGTACGAGGTCTGAGGAAAAAATAAGGTGAATTTTCATTTTTTCGAAAAAATATTTATTCATCAATTTCTATATTATCCCCTACAAAGTAAAATACACTGGTGCCAGTTATTTTTTCATTACTCGAAGCAGTTCTGATATGAACTTTTTGATATGTCCTTGAGCTCATTCAGCGATTTAGTTTTCATTTAATCAATCGTCGTAAAACGCCGTTCTTTCATGAATCTCTGTATTCTTATGCGACGGTATTTTTGGTCAAAAATCAGCAATTTTGGAACGAACCCCGCTGCCATACACTTCATACCCAAAATTTCCAGAAACTTGCATGGCATGAACAAACCGATATCACGACATTACCAGCAACTTCTCTAATAGTGATTCAATGATTTCCCTTAACTTAATTTGATGATCATGGCTTCCTGCGAGAAGTAAACCTCCAAATTGAACAATTTTGGATTTATTTTTAAAATATGAGGCAGGTGTAACAGAAGAGTCATATAATTATAAGATCAAACTTACCTGAGTGAAGTTCCATCTTAATTATATGAGGGCCTTGTTGAAATAAATAAGAGTAATTGTAGTACCCTCGCTTGCGTACTGAACCACACATTTTCAAAGCTAGACGACAAACGCTGTCCTTTCCCATCTCCGACAACACCGATTCATGCCCAGCCCGATTCTTCTTCAAAGTTGGTTTTTGTTGCATCTCAGGGGGTATTAGAAATGGGTCTTCTGGGTGGGTTCTTATTTATTTTGACGAAGCCCTCATATAATTAAGATCGAACTTCATTCAGGTAAGTTCGTTTGATCTTATAATTATATTTCGGCCTCGTCTCATAAATAAGAGTTTACTTTTTTAATCCTTTTCTGCCAATCTTCTTCAGTAATATTAGATACTCCAAATTTTGGAAAATTATTTTTACGCCTGATGCTTTGTTTAAATTTTCCCCAAATCAACTCGATGGGACTGAAAACACAAAAATAGGGGGGAAGTCTCAATATGGTGTGTCCATATTTTTCAGCAATACTCTCAAGGGCATATCATTTTTTAAATGTTTTTGTCTATAAAACTGCAAGTAGTTTGTTTTTGGTATAGTTATCTTCATAATACAAATTGTTATCCATTAAAAAAACTTCGTATTTCATCTTTCCTCGAATTTTTATTAGGTACTTTGATGAGCTGTCGCGAATGATAGGAAATGTTGTCAAGAACTATTACACTATTCGCATCCAAATTTGGGATCGATGTGATTTCAAACCATTCCTCGAAAATGTTAGCTTCCATGTTCTTATCATAGTCAACATTGTAGTCCTCAAGTTTTTTCCACATAATTTCAAAGAATTCGAAACCCATCCTTCACATACTGATTAGTCGCGATCTTTTGTTTGCAGGCATGTTAGGCGTACACATTCTCGAACCATGAGTCCACCCTTTCGTAACTGTATTACAGCACAGCACTATTGGAATCACTACACAGGAAAAAGGCTGCGTTGTTATCACACTCGTTATTACTATTAGTACTTGTCCAAGGACGCCTCATTTTCAAGAAATAACAGAAATTTTAAGTAATTATAACTTCACCAACATCGAATTTCAACACTTAAATCGCGATCAATTCCTAGACTGACAACACGACTCTTCTAACGATCTTCACATTCTATTGGTCACCGTAACATGACTTCAAATTTAATTTTATGACTCTTCAGCTGATCATAAAACTGGGTTGGTAAAACTTATCCAATACGAACCGCCAATTCTTCAGTCCACGTGGACTAATTCGTAGCGCAATTAGCAATTAGCTTTAAAAATTACTATATCGGTTACTTCGACTATACGTGGTTTTCCCTCAAACTCACCTAACTTGGTTTCTTTCATGGCATTTGAATTTTTTTTATAAAAATTGCTTTTATTTTCATTATATTCATATCATTAAAATAACACTTCATTGTTAGATTTTCACTAGGTTTACAAAACCGAAAGACTTGTTTCGATATACAAGAGCTCTATTGCTTCTATTTAGCGTTATCATACTCGTTTCCCACTTCATTTCGTAACATGTTTTTTGTGTATTACTAAAAGGATGAAATCATCAGAAAAACGTAAATCATTCTTGATGGCATGTTTTCTGGAATACTTTTCCAAAAAAAAGGAAGAATTCCTGATAGCAATTTTCCGGGTTTTTTGGCCGTGGTCTGTGAGACGAGAGCCGAATACCTAAGTGTTTTTCAGAAAACAATTGAATATTTCGAGAACGGATCATTTTTGGTTTAGGGTGTATTGCTTTAGAATGTATTACAAAAAGTCATATTAGAATTATGCTGAGTACAAAATCAAAAGACAATAAACAATTATGAATGATTATTCGAGTGTTGAGTAAAAACATTTTTTTATACAACCGGAATTGTTGGGAAAACCCATTAAAATTCATTCGATGAAGCATATTTGAAAACTAATATTTGTCAATTTTCGTGAAATGAATCCTATTATTTCCCAAAATTTGGCTAACCGACCATCATCGAGCGGTGCCCTGTATATATGTGTGAACTAGCTGTTGTGCTATGCTTCGATCGTGTGAATCTCAATTTTCAGGTTTTCCCAGATTTTCTAGCTGCAAAAAGTTTTAATGTATTCGTCTATCTGTAATTTATGAAAAAATCGTGTTGCAAACTATTGAGCCCTATCAAGTGAATGAACAGTATTTTTATATTTTTTTTTCAACAACTATTTGACGCGAAGTTCTCTCAATTTTTCAAATTGGCATACTTTTCCATTCATGAATTGATTGAAATGAATAAAAAACTCTGAGTGAACCTGGGGACAATACAATATTGAAAGCTGCACCAAAATCGGTCGAGCGTCTTTTTAGGTTAGCGTACGCAAATGCGCAGAAAAACAGACATTGGAGTTCAGTGCGTAAATAAAAACCTCCAACTATGATTTTCATTCAATATTTTCTAAGTATAAATGCAGAACCTCAACTTAATATATTGATGTTCTTCTAACGAAAATTTTGTTGCAGAATTAACATGTGAATGTGAAATTTACATCGAGAGTCTCTGTGACATTGTGTCGTTTCCTTTCAAACATAATCTGGAACAACGCAGACAGTGCATCAAGGTGTTGCTCAAGGCTATAGAAACATTTAACAATACTTCCGAGAAGGAAATTAGGTGCCTTTTATTAATTGTCACTAAATTCGACCGTTGCCAATGTGTAGAGTTCATGAAAAATCAATTAGATTGCAATGTTATTCCATCTCTGACAAATAGTCTGCGTCATGCTTTGGGAATACCGAATCATCCAGAGCTAAAACTTATGGATTTTTTATTACTATATAATCGTCTAGGCCGTAGCTCAATAACGGTTAGTTTCCACTTTCATATATAACGGTAATCATTATCTGAATATATGAGTTCTACAAAGTTTTTTATTTGATACGAACGGTATAGGTTTGTGATTCTGCAGACTTTGACAATAGGCTGTATTATTTTACTTAATTGACATTTTTAATAAATTTGCAGTTCAACAAAAACCTCATTAAATATTCCATTCAAGCCTAAGTTTCACAATTATTGCTTCACTCTGTACAATTATTATCTATACCATTGGATAGAATTTTTTATAGTCTGTTCAATGCTGTATCACAAGTAGGGGTTTGCAATTTAAACTTTTTGAGTTTTGGTGGGGCCTAGGAGGTTGATGGGGTTGAGGTTTCTGTCATGTCACTTCAGTTCCCTCTTACTATCCTAGAAATGGTTTCAAGCATTTTTTAATATCAGTTTTCGTTCCCGAGATATAATGCACTGTAATTATAGCGTAAAACAAAGTTCCTAGCCTCCATTCGAGATTTCAGATTGAATTTCAATACAATACTAAATGTTATCAATAGAAATTGTTTTCTAAAAAAAAGTGGAAATAAAAAAAAAATTATGACCTACAACTGAATCACTTTTGTATTTGATGGCGACTCTTTTGTTATTTTTCATTACAAATATATTCCCGCTATAGGACCATAAGTCTTCCAGTGAATTATTTTCGATAGTGGCCTCCATGAGTTTCATCCTGGTTTCGGTTTAACCCTTTCGGTTTAACCAGATCCTTCGAATATTTGTTTACTGTATCCTATATGTTATCTTGAACTCGTAGTGGTCAAACTCAAGAGAATACCCCTCGGAAAATCATTTTGCTTCTTTCCCATTCTAGAGCAAGTTTGTATATCTGCTTTACCAATCTCGAGTACCCAGACCTAAATTAATTGAAAAGTGGAATAGAATAGGATAAAATAGAATAGAATAGAATTTATTCATCATTACAATATCATACACATATAACATATACATTACTGGTACAATATTTATCAGACTAGTCACACAAACTGAACAAAAAGCAGCTTATACATTAAAATCTAAGAATTCTTCGACATTGTAAAAGGCATTTTCTAGGAAAAGGTCTATTAAAGCTTTTTTGAATATATTGTAATTTTAAATATTTCCTAGTAATATAGTTGCTTTGTTATACCATATGACTCCTTGATAGCTTGCCGAGTCTTGCCCGAGGGCTAATCGTGAGTAAGGTAGTCTCAGTTCATTTCCTCTGCGAGTATTGTGATCATGCATCACACGGTTTTATTGTATGGTGTGATTCATTTCTTTTGATATTCATAGTTATGAGCAGAATATATAAAGACGGTAGTGTAAAAATAAAGTTTCACAATCATTTCAGATATATTTTCATTTACCTGTTCTTCAATTCTGAATAGACTAAAATTTTTATCTGTAACATTGTTGATCGGTTTGATCATGACTAATTACTACAAAACGTTCGTTCTCATACTCTAGTAGAGAAATCTCTTCTTTCAAGTTCTTAATTATTCACGTTGATTTTTTTGTTTTTCTACTCTATAACTCGACAATTTTTCTGGCGATAGTATTTGCTACGCTGTCGGTTGTTTTTGCACGATTTGCTTGATGAAATAGTCCTCTAAGAACTGAATTCATGCTGGTACTTACAGAATTCCTGATTTAATATTTCACGTGTTATCACCCTATTATTTACAATAATCAGTTAACCAGTAGAAAACGATGATATAATTGATAGGCAGAGAAAGTTTGAAGATTTTCTTGCCAGACCTAAACACTTTTGGTCACTTTAAACTAGGAGCCTAAAACATTCGTGTTTACTTGCTTTCAATACTATTGTATTACTTATTTTTGCAACATTATTATTATTTTTTTTCTAGTGCAATGAATCTGCGACAAATCAAGATGACGGGGCTACTTGTCCTGAGGAAGATGAACCTGAAACTATCATAGGTAAGTAAATTAACGTTATGTTTTTAAAATGAATATTTGACTATTTCAAAAAAGGAGTGGATAGTGAGACGTGATAATGATGGTTCAATCGACCCATCTACAATCTACAAAAAAATGGAATGTCCCGAGGGCTCCGAAAAATATCAGAGACGTTACAGTTAAGAAAGCCATTTCGAATGACATAACTGAAAGCTTTGGCGTAGAATAAATCCGAGACAAGCACTGTTCCCAAACACCACAACTGCAAATCTCTTTTCGACGCGCGATTCATCAACCAAATTGGATACTCAAGATGATATCTAGTAGAGCAATATGTATTAATGTAGAAGACATCACAGTAAAAGGACTGGTCATGACGGGATGCCCACAGGGAGGGGTCTTATCACCCCTTCTCTGGAACATAGTTCTGGATACCCTGATTAATCACCTTAACAAAAATGGATTCTACACAATTGCATACGCAGATGACATAGTCAATTTGCAGACCGGCAAATTTGTAAACATACTATGCGATAGAGCCCATGGTGTAAGGAAAACTCACTGTCGTTCAATCCCAAGAAGACTGAGGTGGTCCTAATCATCAGGAAAAGAAGTTTAACGGGCTTAAAACCTACCGAAATCTTCAAAATCAAACTAAACTTCTCTGAAGAGGTGAAATACCTTGGTACTATCCTCGACAGGAAGCTAAAATGGAACTCTTATCTACAGAGTAGAGCATACGTGGCTTATGAGCAATGTCGAAGGATAGTGGGACGCGCATGGGGTCTTTCACCACGTGTGGTCACCTAGATCTACACTGCAATAATAAGACCTATGTTAACGTATGGAGCCATTGCATGGGTCTACAAGCAAGTTCTATAAGCAACGGCCATCCAGAAGTTATATCAAATACACCGACTGGCTTGTTTAAACATCACAGGAGCCAATCGCGCAATGGAATTAATCACGGGTTCGTTGACGGCCATGGGCGACCCTGGATCACCTTGGGCGACCCTGGATCACCTTGGGGGACCCTGGGAAGCTGGCGTCGAAGAAATATCTGGCGTTGACCAGAAAAAATCTACGTCTAATAGTAGGATTTCTGACTGGCCACTGTCAACTAAGGAAACACTTCCATAATATGGGGCTAGTGGACACACCTCTATGCAGGATGTGTGAACAGGAAGATGAAATTGTCGGGCATGTCCTATGCTGTCCACCTTTCTGGAAAGGACAGGATGGGTGATGACCTAGGAGAACAACTCCTTGGGAGGATGTACAATGGGTCAGATGTGGTTTAAGTGCTGTAGGCCTACACTCACCTTCCCTACTTTACAGATAGGTTCAGGATACATATGGGGGGGTGAACCGCTTTGTTACCTAACGCGTACCTAATGGTCCCCGTCTGACAGGCTTCCTTTTCTCTCACGCAAACGTCAGCGGAAGGCAGGCTCCTCTTCTCTCGTCGGACTGACGCTCAGTGTTAAGTGTGCGTTAGATATATACTGTTGACAGTATTGAACCTTTTGAATCATATTCTTATATTATGTGGAACGTGGCTTGAAATATTGAATAGTTGAAGTTATTACTTCTGTCGAGGGTCCCGAGACGTACACATTTTTTTCTAAAAAGAATATGCCGAATCTTTAATCATCGATACAAAAAAAAACATAATTTTGTATCGTATTCCACAATCAGATTTTATAGATTGCCTAGGAACCGAACTGAATCAATCAAATATTGATTGATGTTCAAAAAAAAGGTAAGAAAGAAACTTGATGAAAGATAATTGTCGTCGATGCGTGAAGTATCGTTAATGTGGTTCATATGCTTGGCTTATTACAGATTATAGCAAAGTAATCTGATCTGCACCCATATATTGTCGGCAAATGTTACACAAGACTTCACTGAAAAAATTGAATGCAGTATGTGTATTTGAAGATTTGAAGCAATGTTAATCTATGTTACTTGACGATATTTCTGACAGGTATGCCAGTTTTATGAACCGATGCACGTTTGAATTGATTTGAAAAAGTTGGTGCCATATTTATTTCTTTCCTTACATTAAAGATTTCTGTAGAAAATTGAAAAGTTTCCATAAATTATAAGTTATTTGTGGAAGTCATGAAGACCAAACAGAACTGCTGTTTTGGAATCGACAGATTTATAACAAAACACTAAGTTTCATAATATTGCTGTTGAAATTTCATGATATTTTACTAAGTTCGTGAGTTATTGTGCTAACATTGACACTACCTTTGTTATTATTGAAACAATGGATCAAAAACAATTTCTTTTTTTAATTTTACACTGCTTCTTGATGGGAAAAAACCGTTCAAGCGAAGCAATGGCTTGAATAGCAGTGACGGTTCGTGCATTGGACAAAAGTCATAAAGACTATATACACACAGGAAAGTCCGCCGGAGGCACGATCATTTTTTGGGGTTCCGCACCTATTTAAAGAAAAATACGTAATATTTGTATGAATGCAAAGAAAAATTGGGTATTGCCGAAAATTATACGTATAAAACTAACCATTAGAAAACAAAAACACGGAAAAAGTGTTGTCTTTGAATTATTTAATATAAATGAACTCTTCTCAGTCAATAAATAATACTTTTCTCTTCTAATATAACGGTTTTGTTAAAAATTGGTACAAATATTTCATAAGCACAGGTCTAAAAGAAAATTTTATTGTCTAGCAAGAACCAACGAGGAGGTGAGAGTCGTACCTTGCCAGGAAAGGAAAGGAAGGATGGGGTAGAAAGGAAAGTTAAATCTGGTTTGTTCAAGTGAATTCACAAGGCACCCGCAAACTACTTTTAAACGGCGCGGCGGTCATTCAAGTTCAATATAGTCTGCGAGGGTCTCGCATTTTGAAAAATGAATTGAAAGGTGTGTTTTTAAAATTATAGGTGTCACACGTACGACTTAAAAAATTAAACAAATCGTGTAATACAGGTGATATCGGTAGTTTCATCAATTTTTCATGCAAAAAAAGAAAAATTTTGGATGGTTTTTTATCGTTTTTTTAACGCTACCGTTTAAAAATGTGCTAAATTGTGAATTATATTTGCCCTATATAACATTAAAAGTTCCTTGTATTTGCCGCGATTAATCGAATCATCGGTTTCATCCACGAAAAGCTAATTCTTGAGAACCCAAATAAATCGTAATATCGATAAGTATTTTTAAATTCGACCAATTTTCCCTAACCTGATTATCAAAAGAAATAATGACCTCGTTTTGAGCTGTATCTAAAGCTATTGCTATATTTTGTTTGCTATACAATTTTAATTTTCAAGACGAAACTATATGCTCCTTAGATTTAAAATGTCTTTCTGTAGAACGAAGTAAATTTTTTAAATCGGAGTATCCTATTTTAGACCACGTTTGGTATTCGGTTTGTACGGAAACTAAAACACAGGGCCAACAAAAAAGTGTTTCACGTTTAATGGAGCCGGTTAACCAATCGCATTTATCGTAACAACTAATATCAAATCCTCGATTTTGTCGATTATCTTACGCTTTAATTGAAATCAAATTTGGTTGACGCCTTCCTAGATTTTTAATAATGTAAAATTTATTGTCATAAGATAAAGACTTAAAATTATTTGTCAGCAACCAATCGACTCTATCATTAGAATTTTTAATTTCGTCCAACTTATCCATAATAAATGGAAAAAAACTTATCGAAAAGTGAAAACGTGAAAACACCTTGAAATTGAAAGAAAATACTTCGAAAACACAATAAAAATATTAACAAAAATCGCTGCTATAATACAATACTGCCTGTTTTATATACAAATAACAAATATTATCAAGAAACACTAAAACGATTTATTGAAATATCTTTCAGTCCCGGCATCCCGTCCAAATAATTAAATAAAAAACAAACGCAGTTACAAATCGGGACGTATGTTGCTGGTTGGATCGGTCTCGCGGAGCTTGTGTTTTTCAAAGCGGTCGGAGGCTTGGCTCCCTTGCAACGTATCAACGTATGGCATTTATTATTTCGGGTTGATGGTTTCTTCGTTATTCGTTCATGGGCGGTGCGTTTGGGGTTTGTTGATGCAGGATACAGTGTGGCATGTACTACGTAGTGAGTGACAGTGTTTTTTCGGGCATATATTTATATTAAAAATCAATGATGGAGTAATGCAAGCATTTTTAGAAAAAAATAATCATAATTATTTGTCAACATCTTTTAATTTATCGCGATGAATAGCCTTAAATTTTATTGGGTGGCTAAGCCTCCCTTGCTTCCTCTGACGAGCCGCTGTATAGTGTTATAAGGACTTCGCTCCATCAGATACAACAATTAAACGTTGGTTTGCTGACTTCAAACGTGGCCGTAGAAACACCGATGATGTTGATCGCAGTGGACGTCCAAATGATGCAGTTACAACCGAAAACATAAAAAAAATCCAC
>WOGP01004833.1:0-13651 GCA_015342065.1 Leptinotarsa undecemlineata
GATGTCCTCTCTACTCTCGAATCTTGAAATCATACCGGCTTGCCGCACTAAGGCAGACATCTTAGCCGCACAGATGCAGAAGGCTATCATTCTCGGCTCACTGCGCTTGCTCAGGGGACATGATTCTCGGACCCAATGATCACTTACCCCACGGTGTGGGGAGTGGTCATTGGGTGATAACGCTGGCGCGCCCTTCCGAATGTATCGGGGCTTCGGGGGCCTGACCAGCGAACACTATGTTGAAAAAAAAATATTAATAAACGTGCGCCAACAGCTGGTTTATGGATATACCTATTAATGTACAAAAACTGATCCCGCTTGTGAAATTTTAATAAATTTACAAATGACGGTCAAGAAATGTCAAATTGAAAGAAAAAAAATTATTCAAATTCTTCCAAAACGGTATTTGATGATCTGTTAGAACATTAATCCACATATATTATAGGTAATTATGTTATCAAGCAATTGATATGTCAACATGAAAACTTGATATTAATGATCAATAAATCAAACCATGTACTGCTTATTTCATATGAGCAAATATTTCACAGACTGATGCTTTATCTTTCCGGAGGCTATCAGAGTATCAACTGCTTAACAGCGGGTGTAAAGTTTCCAATCAAAATATGGGTTTTTAACAATAAAGATATCAGAAGGTTGAATCAATGAAACGAATAATATTTGTTTATGAAAAAAAAGTCTATATAGATATCTTCGAATGCCGAAACAATTTCAATGTCTGGGTCTAGGACAAAAACAGATAGCGCTGTGCTGAATCCGACGCATTTTTCAAATCATCCAGACGGTTTATTATTTGTCAAATAACATGTCATATTTTGTAGAATAATACTCAAATACTCGACCCATTTCAGGCACCAATATTTTTTGTATTGGTTGTGATGTCATTATATTCTTTCCTTTATATTCCAGTTCCAAAATGTTATTATAAAGGTATTAATAGAGATAAAATCAGAACTGTCAACTACTCGTATCAGATTATACAGTGTAAACATTCAGACTTACATAAACAAAACTGAAGTTGCCTCTCCTTTTCTTTGTGTCTAATCCAAGAAGATCTTTCAGCTGGGATGATACCACGTGGAAAGCTGATGCACACGTGAAGCCGTTCACCAATGTTTCGGACAACAGTTGCGAAACTAATCCAAGTCTTAAAAGATACATACCTAACTGCAGAAAATATAACAAATGTATTCATTACAGCAGACTTGGTTTTCTAGTAACATCTTTGGTAAAACAAGGAAATGACAAAAATGGGTTCTGAATTAAAAAAAATAAAACTTTCGCGGCTGGAGATAACTACAGGGTGTTTCAAATTCGATCCTCACCATTGGGATCTCGGAAACTAGGAGAGATAAAAAATGGATAAATGACAGCAAAGTTGCGCATTTACCTGACTAACAATATGCCGTTGAGAAAGTTCTGAAATTCCGAGTATATCCAAAGATATCCAGAAAAAACAGAAATTTTGAAAAATGGTTTTCATTTTTTTCTGACTTTATTTTTTGAAGGATTCGAAAATAAATTGCACTTCCACAATGCCTCTTTTTTCGTGCTATATAATGGTGTTTTCAGATTTATATCCGACGTTTCTCTTCCAGCCACCATCATCAACATTATTTTTTCTTATGGACACTACATTTGATTCTTTCTGTTTTGAACAGAATCAGATTTTTTTTCAATAATCTATCATAACTTATCATTGGGACCACAAAAAAAAGTTAGAACCCTGCTTTCTGAATACAAAAGAAAGTATTGCTTCGGACATACCGACAAAACAGAAGTGAAGAGTATGCACTGAGAGAAGGAGTTATCGCGTTCGAAGTGACCCAAGTGCTTGACAGAACTCAAAGCTGCTCTCCAAGATTTCATGGGAAGGTTATGGAAAGGTGAGAAAAATAAAAAACGTGGAGACAATTTTGATGGAAAAAAAGAAAGGGAATTAACCGCGTCTCACTTGTAATCAGGTCAATTAACCCAACCATCCCACCACCGAAGAAAAAAAAAATGGAAATTCGAACAATATATCGGGCGTTAGTTGTACAATCGCTTTTGTAGTTGTTGTAGACGAAGCGTAGTTTTGAGTGAAACCTCAGGCAGACTACGAGCAACAAACCCGAAAAATAATTCAGGTATACAGGGAGTCCTTAGACTCTCTGATGGTTTGCGTTAGCCTAAATATTGATTTTACGTTAATTTTCTTGAAATTTCTCATTACAGTCCCTTAAATGTTTAATATGGAGCAGGCCATATAGTATTGGCAACATATTTGAATGACGGCCGACATCTTTGAATGAGGGACTTATACGGTGTTATACTTCATGACTTGTACTGTCCACTCGACTTCATCTTCGGTATACCCGTTGCTTTTGAAAACACTCTCCAATTGTTTGGATTTCTCAGAGAGACTTTCAAGTTTGCAGATCTCTCGAGCCCTCACAATAAACGGTTTGTATACAACGGCGTGGTCGCATTGTATTCAATGTTACACGTCAAAGACACTGCTCAGCGAAATATTCGCGGGATACATTTACCGCCCTGTCGGCTTATCGCTTATCATTGACGTATTTTCAATGGGACAGTGTTTTCTATGATCAAGCGGATAGCTATGGGCAGTCGCAATGGGCTGCCTGTTAAGTCATGTGGTGTAAAAAAATCGAATAATGTACTTCGAGTCAAGCGACCGTAAAACCGTCCATTTGTTCACAGAATAATCTAGCCTACTTTGAATCTTTGACGTTTCAATGCGGATTTCCTGGAGGTATGGTGAAAAGTTTTCCTTTGGCGAGTATGCAGAATTCATTTTCGGATAGTGTCCGATGAGAGAATTGAACAACTGGTTTTTCATTGTACTGAGCGAAAGATCTTTCTGGCTTTCACCCAGAGAGAGAAATCTCCAACCTTTCCTCGATGTACCAGGCTATCAAGGTTGCACGTGATGTTCGCGTCTCCAATCAGGCGGATGGCTCTTTTCTGGATGGAATCCAGCAACTTCAGAGTATGTTTGGGGACAGAGCTCGATACATGAGAATAATATTCCAAAGAAGGTCTGATCTGAGCTTCATAAAGCATCAAAAGTTGCTGAGGTGTGTATAGTTTTCTAGTTCGGAACAGTGTTCCAAGCTCTTCAGGAGCAGCCTTTGCAATTCCAGCGACATGATTGTGCCAAGACATCCATTTTGACCCCCAACAAACTTATCGAAGCAGAAAGCAGAATTGTCTGTCCTGACAATGGGTGGTGCCTTTTCCACAAAATCGACTGTGAAGTGGGACGCAAATTGTTCAGCTAGTAAATTTGCTTTTTCTATGGCTGTTATTGCAATTGACCTATCCGCTCGTATTAGAGGTGGAATTGTGGATTTTGTAACGTTGTAATTAATAGCTTTAGCTACCGACCAGAAGGATCATCTCCCGTTGGGATTGACAAGTAGTTCATCCCTAATTCTCTGATTGTGAAGTTCTAATGGATTTAGATAGTTGACACTTTCTCAGTGCATCTGTAGATCAAACCAGCGGTATAAAATCCGCAGACCACAAACAATAAAACCAGAATATAACTATTACATAGATTTCTGAATATATCTCTAAAACATATGGCTATATTTCTCTGAAAAATTGGAATGAGCGTTCAGCTATATTCCAAAATAATGTTTAACAGTGTACTCCGCATAATTGTATTATTGTACATGGTCAATACCAAATAAGTGAAGCTCTGTTATGTATAACATTCGTTACTTTTTCATTTCCACGAAAGTGCACATTTTTTTGCAAATAAGAATTTTTTTACAAATTATAAATAGTATTTCAAATCCATTACTTAGTTCTATCATATTTTGGGATATTATTTTTGAATACCATTTAGAAAAGATACAAATATAAGAACTTGTAAATTTCGGTTCTCTAGTGAAGTGACATATATAATCAGCTGTCAGTCGACATAAAAATATAAACAGAACACCTTGAAAACTGTAGTAGTGGTAAACATCCACAAGATATTCAGATTGTATACATAAAATCTTTGCAGAAAAAATGTTACTAGAAAAAGAAAAGCCATTAAACTATCATTATGATATTTTTCCACTTTGCTAACCTGGATGATCGCCACTGTAAAAGTGACTGTCATGGCAATTTGAATATTGGTATACGAAGGACCTCCCTCAATATCCGCTATGAGATTTCGTCGTGTTCCGTTCTGCATTATCTCTACAGTTGTATATTGGTTGACTACCTTGCCGGTCATTAGGCAAACAATTGCAAATGTACCTATAATCATGAAGGAATATTATATTAACTCGAAATAATTTGTTTGTGGAATTCTAAAACACCCGTACGTGAATGTTTCTGTCCTAATCAAACCAATGTTCCAGAGATTCGATTACTTTTTACGTGTGAAGTAATTTGACATTGTTAAAAAAATTATGCTATAATGAACCACCTTTTCTACCGAAGTTATCGACTGATAACGAATTTTTGAGGCACCTGGTGTATTTATGAAAACGAAGCATCTGGTTCATGTACTGATCTTAATTGAGTACTTACCCATGGACACGTGTTTTGAGGTTCCAAAAAAGAAGTAAACTAACACTGGGAAGAAAGCCATGTAAATTCCTACCACAGGAGGGACTCCGCCAAGTAAACCATATGCCATTCCCTGTAAAAAATTTATATATAATAATATATATAATAATAATGTAATAATAATAATAATAACTTTTGAGTTTGGAGTGTCTTCATAAAAAAATGGTACTGGATACAGCATTTGAAGTCGTCAGGAGTTCGGACCCCCTTCTCTGCATGGTCCGTGACACTGAACGAGGTGACCACAACTCTGTCACCGAGTTGGAACACGTTCAGCAAAAAACTCATATAAAAGCCGCAGAGATCACCTTACTTCTGTGGAAACACACGGATAAGCCAATGCATGGGGTTTTCTTCAATAACATTGAAGACCTTGGCTTATCAAAGCGCCTGACTCGCTTTCCCCAGGTCGAGTGGGCTGAAGTCGGAAACTGAAGGGTTCATCATGGCTTGGCAGGATTGTGTCTTCAACACCTTAGTCTACCACAGTCGCTTGATGGGTATAAAGCTTCCTGATACGAGGTGCAGGGCCTGCCACGAGGTGCAGCGTCTGCCGCGAGGCGCCCAAAACCCTCTCAGAATGTCCAGCATATGCGGTCTCGGACTATATCCATCGGCATAGACCGGCTCTAATTGTGCTATATTAACATCTACGGCATTCTTACGGTACTGACGAGACACCGGTGTTGCCCTAGGTTCCGAGGAATATTGAATCCGTTGTGGAGAACGAGAAGTGCCGAATTTATTAGAACTATTCGTTCCCAACTCTCAGGCTCATACAAGCTAATAAGCCCGATGTAGTCCTTCTCGACCACCAGAGCAAGACGATATTTGTCATGTAGTTTTCAGTCACTGGCGAGACAAATATCGTCAGAAAAGAGGAGGAAAAACAGATAGAACTCCGAATATAACTTCGAACTCCGCAGACTTTATCCAGACCACTCTGTCAAGATGGTTGTTTTGATTATTGGAGTCCTTGGTGGAATGATGTCCTCTCTATTCCCGAATCTTAAAATCATACAGGCTTGCCGCACTAAGACAGAAATAGTAGCCGCGCAGATGCAGAAGACTATCATTCTTGGATCACTGCGCTTGCTCAGGGCACATGATTCTAGGACCCAATGATCACTTACGTCACATTGAGGGGAGTGGTCATTGGTTGATGATGATGGCGCGCTCTCCCGAATGTATCATGGCTTCGGAGGATAAGGCCTGACCAGCGCACACTACAGTAAAAAAAAGGTATTTATTCTACGTGGCGGTGTTTAGCAAAACACTATTCTTTCACTCAACCATATTTGAAAAAAAAAAGAAACATTACAAAAAATAAATGGCAATTTCAGGACAATAGTAAAATGAAATACAAATGTTTATGTTGGGATCACTGTTGACTGGGCAATTCAGTTTACTTTTGAAGAGTAGTAGTGATGAATTTTTGACTGAATGAATTATACTTTGTTACAGCATGATACGTGAAGAATCGTTCATAGATAGTGCTCGGAATGTCAAAATTTTTATTAAATCTAAGGTTTCTTGAATGTATCCGATGTCTGAGAAGGAATGTCTTTACCCAAATAAGTGTTAGTTATTTATCAGTTTGGGACTGAAACAGGCAAAATACATTTATCTTCTGTTCTACATTTTTAACCAATTTAATGATTGATTGAAGGGTCACATAATTTCTGTAATTCAAGCTGAATATTATTCGCAATAACATTGCAATAATTGAACATAGATAGAGTCAGTATGTCTGAAAGGACATATACAAGGGGGTGTATTTTTCTGGTGCGAGTAATACTGAGGTAAATATATTGTTATGAATCTGAAGCCGACCCTGACCGATATCTCGGCCAGCAGACGCATGACACACCGCGAACCGCAGCGAAAAGTTTTGATGAGTGCCGAAACGACTAGAGAGATCTGGAGTGTTCGTTGCTGATATAAAAACCGGCTTCCCGTCCCGAAATAGCAGTCTGTATTCAGAAAGCGAATTGAACGGTTAACAAAGATCTCAAACCAGTGAAGATAAATTAGGCATTAGTTGCTAAGTGTGGCACATAAATTAGTTGTGATAGTGAAATATTGTTAAAAATAAATTTGTTTTTTAAGACAGTTAGTTTTATAATTCGTTACAATTGGTGATCAGAAGTGGATTTTTAAAATAAATTAGTAAGCGCTTGATGGACAGTCTTTGAAATTTCGCGTAGAGACTGGTGATTCATTGTGTTTCGTGAAGTGGACAGTACCGGACTACGGAAACAAACTGATGGACCCTTCTCGCGAAAAATACACTTGTGAAAATAAATGTTTCGGACTCGATTGAAAGAAGTGAACGTATTCAGTTTTGTGGAAAATAGACAATAAGAGACAAAATGTGTTCGAAGAAAGTGCGCCTAGTGGACTTGAAAGTCGCCGAATTAAAGCAAGAATTGGAGGAGAAAGGGATATATTCTACCGGAAAGAAATCAGTACTACAGAAGAGACTATGGGATAACTTGATTGAATCAAGAGAAGATCCCGAAACATATTTATTCGAAGTTGCTGGGGGTGATTTCAGTTCAATAATGATCAAACTCGAGAAGAATACCAAATCGCTGAAACCAACAATTCGATTAAAAGATGAACTTCAACAAAATTCGATGAGTTTGAAAGATGAACTTCAACAAAATTCGAAGTGTCTGGAGGAGAAGCTTCTGGAAAACTCGAAGTGTTTGGAAGACAACCTTCTGGAAAATTCGAAAATTTTGGAACATAAATTTCTAGAGAATTCGAATAGTTTCAACAAAGAACTTTTAGAGAATACAGAAGGCTTGAATAAAGAACTTTGTGATGTGTCGACTCTACTCGAAGAGAGGATAGGAACCATCGAGGCAGAGATAGATAAAATCAGAAAGGAAATGAACATAAAAGTAGAGGAAATCAAAGGAGAAGTTCAGGCAGAAATCAGCGAAATAAAGGAAACAATTAGCAAGTTGAAAAACCAAATCGTTATTTTTGCCCACCCCACAGAAACGGTTTCCGAAAACTCCATTCCGGAACAGAAAGAGTTCAAAGCCAGTTCTGAACCAGGAAAGCTCTTTGGCAACTCCTTTGGCAACTAATTGGGCAAATTACCGCCGACAATTTGACGCTGCGGCCAAAGCGAATGGATGGAAAGCAGGAGAAAAGGCGAAAGCATTAATATTGGCGTTGCGTGGAGAAGCAACGAATATTCTACAAACCCTCACGGCCCAGGAACAGGAAGACTATGACAAACTTATAAAACATCTTGAGCTACGGTATGGACAGGCACACCTAGAGCACGTTTACCATTCACAGCTGAAGAACCGCTACCAGAAATCAGGAGAATCTCTACAGGAGTTTGAAGCCGACATTGCTCCATTGGTCCGTCTGGCATATCCTGCCACACCGGAAAATGTAATGGAGCGGTTAACAGTTCAGCCATTCTTGGACTTTGCGACCAAGAAACGAGGCAGGCCTTGACACTAGCTCGTCCCAAATATCCTCGTGGATACACTGGCAAGCGCTCTGGAGTTTGAGGCTGTAAAACAATCCTTCAAGAGCCAAAGCAAAGTTCGAGCTATCGAGGAAGATGGACAGGGTCCTGCTGATATTAAGGCCACCATTAGAAAGGTGTTAAAAATAGTTTTGTCTGAGAGAAAACAAATAAGATGCTGGAACCGTGAAAAAATTGGGCATGTGCGCAGCAAATGTCCAAGCATTCAAAGACTCAATATCAAATCAAGAAAATTAGGGAGGTTCCATGAGAAGAGGCAATCGTCAGCCTGTATCCAGCAAACCCCCGTTAAAAACGCAGTTGCTCTGTCATGAAGACCATGCCCCGATGCCTGCTCACATTGCCGACGAGCAGAAGAGAAAGAAGGAAGCAGCTATTTGTAGAACTACAGCTGTAGACGGCAACTGGGAGGACAATAGGATCAAGGAAGACCAAGAGAAAGACCCAGTTCTTGGTTCCGTCATCGGATGGAAGAAAAGTAATCAAAGACCATCGTGGCAGGAGGTTGCAGGTTATTCGCCAGCGGTAAAATCCTACTGGGCCCAATGGAACTCCCTTACCTTGGAAAACAGGATTCTGAAGCGGTGTTGGAGTCTGAAGACGGTGGAAAAGAAAGGCGCCAGACAGTGGTACTCAGGAGCAGACGACGGGAGGTGCTCAAAGAAATCCATGATGGAGTTACTGGAGGGCATCTGGAAGTAACGAAGACCCTCCAGAAAGTAGGACAACGGTTTTACTCGGTTAATTGTCAAGCTGACGTCAAGGACTGGTGTAGAAAGTGTGCTGTATGCGCCGTTAGTAACGGATTTCGGATACGACCCAAAGCTCCAATGCGCCAATATAACGTGGGTAGTCCATTTGAGAAAATCGCCATCGACATCGCCGGCCCGTTTCCAGAGTCCGACTATGGGAACAAATACATCCTAGTAGCCATGGACTACTTCAGTAAGTGGGCAGAAGCCTATGCCCTGCCCAACTAGGAAGCCTTTACCGTCGCTGATGTCCTGGTGAAAGAATGAATATGTCGATTCGGTGTCCCATTGGAGCTGCATTCGGACCAGGGCAGAAATTTTGAGTCCAATCTGTTCAAAGGAATATGTAAACTGTTGGACATTCGAAAGACGAGAACCACAGCCGATTAAATGGTGGAACGAATAAATAAGACCATAAACCAATACCGAAATCGGTGACCTAGTTTGGCTGTACAATTCTAAGCGGCGCCGTGGTTTATCACCGAAGTTGCGAAACTCGTGGGAGGGTCCGTACAAAATCATGAAAAAGATTAATGACCTCGTCTACCGAATCCATAAGCCACCTCGAAGAAAGCCTAGGGTCGTTCATTTTAATAGATTGGCTCCTTATGCTATCAATCACGACCAAGTTCGCGCCCTCAGACCACCAGAGGATGAAATGACGTTCCAGAAATGCATGTCCTTACACTCGAACGGAGAGAAGGTCGTACATGGAGTAACTCGAGAAGAGCCACGAGATCTTTTCAAGGTTCCAGTTGATTACGCACTTGCTCACTGCGTGGCAGAGGATATCCAAATGTTCAAGGGTATTGCTGTGGTATTCAACAAGAAATTTGGTCAGCTCCAAACATTACGAGAACAGAATTCTGAAGTCGGAGGAGTGCTACAGTTGAAGAAAGGTCAGAGAAATGTTTTCTATTCGGTGACCAAAAAGCATTTTCGAGACAAACCGTCATATGAAGATGTCTGGAGGAGTCTTACCAGACTGAGGGATACGATGCTCGACCAGAATCTCGTGGACTTGGCAATCGCCAATTGTGAGAAGCTTGTTGGAAACGATCTTCAGATCCAGCGGGATCAGATTTTAATGTGCGGTAACCATCTTCCACGAATCAGCATGAAGACTGTGAGTGTTACTTCAATCGAACTCCACAGTGCAGGTATGGGGAGTCCTGCAGGTATCGACATACGCCAAAGATGACATTTCGGGGCGAAACGTCTTTAAGAAGGGGGCAATGTAATGAATCTGAAGACGGCCCTGACCGATATCTCAGCAAATAAACGCATGACTCATCGCGAAAGGAATGATCTCGACAAGCCACCGGGAATAGTCTAGGCCAGTGTCGAAATCCGTAGAGAGATCCGGAGCGTTCGTTGATGATTTAAAAAGACCGCTCTCCGTCCTGAGTGACAGTGAGTGAGAGAGTATGTAGCTAGAAAGTGAATCGTGTGTTTAAAGAAAGGTTAACAAACAGTGAAGATAAATTAAGCGTTAGTTGCGTTAGTGGTGTATATAAATTAGTTGTGTTAGTGAAGTATTGTTAAAAATGAATTAGTTTAAGACAGTTAATTCTTTAATTCGTTACAGTACACTAGTCCGGAAAACACACATTATTTATATTTTTGCAAAATTGCATGCGACGATTTTATCCTCTTTGTTTATTTCTTACACTAACCGAATATGGGAGAACTCACGCCACTTACGTTCTTGTTTTATTACTTTATTTGGTATCGGATTTTCAATCTGATTTTTCTTATTCTGGATAGATCCAGTTTTCTAAAATTTTCTCAGAAAGATAGCTACCAGAACGCCGTTGGTTAAAGAGTTCGTTAACCCAATTTCCATTTTAATTATTCTTGAGTTTAATAATTTCACCTCTTCCCTGCATAAGTTATGCCTTTTCGGCATAACTGATTTAAAATCTTGCACTTGCACAATTCTCAGGACACACTATGCCTATCTGAGTTTTTTGGAAAGCAAAAACACGTACTCGCTGTTCGACAAAAACTGTAAATTGTTACTAATATTTAGATCAATGCGATAGATTTTCATTTGATATCGATTTAACTTTTCAATTCTTCGGAAAAACTCCATACATACTGATTTTCAAAAACGAAGGAATGGACCGAGAATCGAAAACTTTTTTTAATGAGGTTTCACTCGATTCCCTTTCCTATTATCAAAAGAGCGAAACTGGTCCTGCTCCATCAGAAAAACTTCTCATAATCATAACATTCTATTATATATACTTTTTTCGTTATAGGAAGAAGCTGCTCATCTACTAATGTTCGAATCATCTCAACAAGAACCTAATAAGAAAGTAAATCTTAATGAATATATATCCAGAGCCGCTGATAATAGGACCATATTCTTTTTAGCAGCTCCTAGGTAGAAATATCTGTGAACGAAACGAATTTGTATAATTGTAAATGTATTTCAATTTTCAGTCGCACTTTGGCAGAATCATCTCCATATTATGAATCTCTCAAAACTAAAAATCAGGAAGTGCTCTTTTGTTATGAGCCATACGACGAGTTAGTTTTAACACAGTTGAGGCAGTTCAAAGGTTATAAGTTGGTGTCCGTTGAAAGTGATATGAGAGATGACAAGACGGCTAATGATCTTACAAATTTGGGTATGTATTGCTTCTGAAATCTGATTTCTTCTGAAATTGATTATTATGGTAAATAGAAAGGTTTCTTCTTGATTATCTCCAAAAAGTGTTATTTTTATCAAATGCGCTTTCAATTTTTTGATAGTAATAATTTTATGTCACTTATCAATCTATAACAGAGAAGTCGTTTGGTTCCTTCCTCCTTTTATGGTTGTGATTTTTTCAAGCCATGCTCATTCAATATATAAGTCATCAGCAAGTGGAAACATCAGCCAGAAGATTTCGACCCTCCGCAACGACAATTGAATATTTCAGCAGTAACTTTCACAGAAAACATATCTTGCTCAAAGTTATCTGTCGGGATTGTTAGACCATCTACTAAGCAAGAACACATGATAATATGGTAGAATATATAATGCTTCAAACTACAACAAATTTTTTTGAGTTATGTCTGAAAAAGTCTGACAGACTTGAAACGATGAAACGACTCACTCAGTTGTTTCAAAGTTATATTTTTTCATAATACACTTCTTTTAGGTTAAACTGGGTCACATATGCTTTGAAGTCTCAATAAGTTTGAGTTTTGATGCACTACTACACAACTACTATTGCAATATTTCCAAAAATTGTGAGGAAGTATTCTCCCTAAAGGATTACATAAAAAGATTTTTTGCTTTTTTTTATAATTAATGACCAGAACATATGAAAAACTTGATAGTGGTAAGTTTATTTTGGTAGAGATACTATGATTTATGGATGGATTAAAGTATTGCTCGGATCGAATCTTATTTAAATGATCAAATCTATAAGGCACAAGTGCACCTACAAAAATGAATATCAGTTATGGACTACTTCAGAGATATCTACTAGAAGTACTTTTCTTCCTTCCATATATGTTAACGATTTCAAAAAAGTGAATATCGCATTATTTACAGTTGCTTGATTCTAAAACATACATATATCATGACTGTCCGATGCGTTCTTCCGGAATTTAATCTTTAAGATTGATATGGGGCTTCTGTGCCAAACAGCCACTACACTGCGACCTTTGCAGGTCTATTGTGTATGCCCTCATGTATGCTAGAGTTCCTTGTCTAGGCCCGTCCTTGTAACTAAACTCCATAGGCCGGACCTTAAGTTCTCCATGTATTGAAAGGGTTGTGGTTTTTCCTCCCCTAACGTTGCAAACCTTATCCTTGACAGACCTTCGCAATAGGAGAGTATGTGTAAGCAGGTTTCCTCATCCTCTTGGCAAAACCTGCATAGGGCTGTATCTGCCAGTCCGATGTGTTTGTTGAGTCTACTGTGTCCCGTTAATAGCCCGACCAGAACTCGAGTTGATCGCCTATTCAGACTTAGTAGATACTCCGTGAATTTTGGCGATGGCACTTTAATTAACTCTTTGGCCTGTCTCATACCCGGCGCCTTATTCCACCATATTTGAGATTGTTTTTCCTTCCAGTTGCTGTTAAAATTTTTTCGCAGCTCTTTCGCTGTACCACAAAAGGGTTCTGGGCCAATGGAGGAGCATCGTGCTCCTTCTCGTAATAGTGAATCAGCCTCTTCGTTGCCCTTGTAGCCTGTGTGGCCTGGTACCCAGACTAATGACAATCTGTTTTGGCTGCCTAGTTCTTGTAGCTTTTCTAGGCAGTTCCAGGCTAGTTTGGAATTAACCTGCATAGAGCTAATTGCTTTTATAGCTGCTTGGCTATCAGAGTATATTGCAATGGTATTTTCCTTGAACTCTTGCCTTAGTAACTTTTCTGCACAGTGACGTATTGCTGCCGTTTCTATCTGGAATATCGTCACTTTTCTACCTAAGCTTATTGAGACTTTCGTCTTTGGTTTAATTATATAGATTCCTGCTCCTACACCTTCTTCGGTTTTTGAGCCGTCTGTGTAGCAAGCAATCTCTGCATTTATTGGAGGTCCTCCCTTCCATGCCTCTCTGTCCGTTATAATTGTTTTGAAGTTTTTTCCGAAGCTATACCTGGGAAGCATCTCATCCGATGGCATTTCCATTATGGGGTCGTTTTCCAACTCTTTGTTTAGCTCGTTGTACCTCTTACCGTGCAGTATGCTTATAGGCATTTGCCCTCTGGTCAGTCTACTGCTGACTGACCTGGCTTCCCCTTGAATGTATAGGTGTAGTGGCGTTAGGTTCAGCAAGA
>WOGP01004834.1:0-13650 GCA_015342065.1 Leptinotarsa undecemlineata
ATAATATGACCAATGTTGCGGTAATTGAGTTCTCTTAAACTTTTGTAAAGCCTTATCTCTGATTTTCTGCATGAGCTTGATGTTGTCAGTTATCCAAGGAGCATATTGAGTTTTTCGTAGTGCAACAGTAGTTTTAGGTGCATGGAGGTCAATTAATCCTCTTATGTTTTGATTGAGTAACTCAACCTTCTTATCCAAATCATCCGTTACAAGAATATTCAAGGTAAAGCTTCTAGTTCATATTGAAAAAGTTCAGTATTTATGTGATTTAAAGCCCTGTATGTGATTGTTTTCCTAATATTTATATTCTCAAAATTGACTTTGAATCTGCAACTTAATCGCATGTGATCTGATATTTGACTGTTTTCTACAGCTGACTTACATTCTTCAGAAGTAAACGTGGTTATCACCAAATCAATAAGAGATACAGAAGTGTTCGTTATTCGTGTGGGTTCATTAATTGGTTGTGAGAAATTGAAGGTTTCAATAATTGAACTGAAATCTTGAGTAACTGAAGAATTTAAGTCAAGCATATTGATGTTGAAATCGCCAACACATATAATGTTGCTAAAATTTGTAATCAAGTATGAAAATAGATTTTTTTCAATGTGGTCGAAGAAAATTTGGACACTAGTATTTGGAGGTCTGTAAACATTACCAACTACTATTGATTTTTTTCCAATGATGAGTTTGATAAAAATGTACTCTATAAAGTCCTTGCATTCACTAAATAAAAAATCGAATTTTATATTATCTCTAATATACTAACCTATACCCCCACTCCTGGTTGGCCAATCCTGACGAACAAATTTGAACTGATTTAGAAGTACATCATTATTCGCTGTACCAGAATGCAACCAGGTTTCAGATACTCCCACAACATCACAGTCGACACAAACAATCTCATTTCTGAATTCTGAAAAGTTCGCCGTAAGAGATCTAGCATTGACATGCGAAAAATGTTTATATTATTTAATTAAATATTATAAATATTCATACTCAAAATTTACCTAATGCTCAAATACTGAGATTATATTTGTTTTTCAAATTTTATTTGTTCTCTCCTTTACGATTAACTAATTAACTAAGTTGACTATTACTATTGTATACAAGAATTGTTCAGTGTGTCCTATTACTACCAATGAACCTACGGTATTAACGAAAGTCGACTAGAATTTTTTTTCTGTGAGGATTTTTCAATTATTCAATTATTATTATAGATATCATCATAAAGGATTGTGTAATGTAATGATTTGATGGATTTGAATTGATTCAATATGGTTTTTAGAGAATTTTAATGAAATCTTTTTTTATATTTCTCACCACCAATTTATTTTCAATACCCATTCAATTTTGAATCTGTAGGCAACATATTTTCCCACGAACAAGCCGTCAATTGGATTGGCAGAATACTTCATCCATGAATAACAAAGATGAACGGCGAGTCATGTTGCAAAGCCAAGCTTCGACCATTGAACGAAATTCGTCCTCTGTCTCTCACTGCAGTCTTTGCTGCAATGCATCTATTTGAAGACAGGAACTCAAAATATAAAAACCGTATCTTAATACAAGACAATGCTATATCAACCCACGATAGGTCTCATTTGTAGTGCAGTGAAAGTTGCAGTTGTAGCTTGTCTCGCCTTGTGGATCTGTATTTATCCTTGATACTCATGAAAGGAGTATTCTGTCGATCCCATAGATAACGGCCCCGTGAGAAGAGATATCATCGCCTCTACATACTTAGGCTTATCTTTGATGGAAAGTTGAATTCCAGCAATGTACTCGAGGTTCAGCCTAGCATCATTAATGAACCAGTGCTGTATGGTGTTGGATCACGAATGCTTGATTTTATTGGTTCTAGCTTCAACTATTAAATTTAAATTGATTTGTTTATTCTCACAAAACCTATAATTAGGTGTTTGGGACTATCCCAGTACTTAATACTATCTGAAATTTAAAAAAAAATTATTCTATTGATATGTGAAATGTTTTTGAGAAATCATTCATCATCTCAAAGGTATTCAAACTGTTGATGTTAAGACAGTTAATTTTATTTTTAAAGAATTTCTGTGAAAAGTAGAAACTGCTTAATGATATTCATCTGTCTATAGTACCAATAAACTGAACATGACTACATACAAATCAACATGTTTCCACAATAGTCTTCGAACAAAACATCATCTCTCACTTCTTGTTTCGCTGTAAAACATTCAGAATAATTATGAGTATTATCCTGGAACATTTCTCGACGACTTGTTTTTAGAGACGAGCCTAATAAAGCCATCATTTAGGATAATGGTGGTGTTAACAGTGTTAACCCACGAATGAAAGACATCGACAGTTGTTTGTCTGCAGAAGAAGCAGATCGCCTACATAATAGAAATATAAACACCTACGAAGGATTTAACTACCATTAACACTGTCACGAACAGGTAGAGGAGGTGGTCTAGAAAATGACTTGATAGCTGAAGAGTGTCTTTGGATACATTGCGTTAAGGAGTATTTCTGCTTGAAGACGGATATTTTTCGTTTTGAAGTGGTCATCGTCGCTCGCTGCTAGTTTTTATTTGAGATTTCAAGGCATTTATTCATTACTTCTCGACTATGTGCGAATGAATGACTTCTATTCTAATTAGAGTAGATATTGCCTCACTTGCTAATTTAATGGTGTGGAAATTTGTTGAAACTTTTATTTCAATATATTCGAAAGTTTCAGTCTGTGAGATTAATGATTATCTATTCCTTTACTTAATCTAATAGTGATATTAACATTATAGTGACAACTGTAATATAAAAAACATTTCAACCACTTTCAGAATATTGTCTTGTATAAAGTATAACACAAAAATTATACAAATTTTAATTGAAATTCTTACACATTAATTCAACATTTTCTAGAAAAAAAAATATTTTGAACGAAGTGAAAA
Source organism: Leptinotarsa undecemlineata (assembly GCA_015342065.1). Lineage (NCBI taxonomy): Eukaryota > Metazoa > Arthropoda > Insecta > Coleoptera > Chrysomelidae > Leptinotarsa > Leptinotarsa undecemlineata. The sequence continues at coordinate 2,931 of WOGP01004834.1, forward strand.
TTTGACGAAATCAATTTTAAATAGAAGATGTACCGAACTTTTTCGGTGAGTAGAAAAACAATACATACAATTTCACAACACTAAATAAGAATGAAACTTATGAAATTCAAGTACGTGTAACGTAAAAAAACAGGAGGCGGTAAATATATAGATTTTACGACAAGACATTTCAGTTATTTGTTCATTTTTTTGGTTCGCTGATGAGTCACTTATTTTCTAAAGTACACATTAGATAATATGAATTGTAGTTTTGTGAGGCTGTGACATATAAAATATGAACCGTGATATTATTCTTTCAAATGTGTAAATACTTTAGAGCGCATGGGTAGAAAATAAACAGTAATGATGGATATTTTTTTGATAAAATGTTCCAATCATCGGAGATGAACTCAGGGTGTATGAACCTCTGAAGAAGCTAGCCACTCGCGACAGCGAAACGTCAGGAATAAATTGCAGAAATTATGGAGCTTTGGAATACGAATAACATTAGTTATTGAGATATAAAATGAAATGAGGATAATAAGTTTTCTGGAAAATGTAAGAACTGATGGGAATTTAGGTACAAACAATTCGAGATGTGTTTTTTTTCTGTTGGCCGTTTTTGTTTTCGTTAGAGTTCAGGTTTAACAAAGTTATACCTTCTGAAGTGCGATTTCAAACAAAATTCGGATGAAACGCAGTTAAGATTGATTGTCTGAGAGTTGGGACTGGACCAACGTAAAGATGTGATGTCGTTTCATGATATACATCATATAAGAGAAAAGTACACTTCGAAACAGTTGCATCCTTCAGTAATAATAATAAAATTTCAACATTCTTCAGTCGTAAGACACAAATAGGCCTTTCCAAATGGCGTGTTCATACAGGGTGTTCGTGGACTTCCTCTTTTCCTCTCGGGAATGTTTATACTTCTGCATGAAAGCTCATCAAACCAATCGATTTGTTCAGTCAATCACCAAAATTTGGTTGGTTTTAAATATTTACTCGAAAAGTTTTCAAAGAGTAATATTTTTCATTTTGTAACTTTGAGGGCTCGTAACTTGGTAACGAAGGATTTTAGGAACAAAAGTTATGTTTGCCGGTGGTTGACAATGTTTTAAAGTGCATTTCATTACTTCTGACTCATTTTATATCATATAGACAAGTCCGAACTAATGAAATGCAACAAAAATTATTCAAAGTACTGGTGATATTTTGACTCTATCTATACATTCCTGAGAGGAAAAGAGGAATAATAGGGACACCCTGTATATCTAGAAGCAACTCTATTCACTTCGGTTTTCTGAATAATTATATGTGAAGCACTCTGAATTAAAAGAATGTTTTAAAGGATTGTTTGAAATGAGAGAATTGGGATTTCTACTGAAATGATAAAGGAGTTACGGCTGATTATATATGTTTAAAATGAATAATTACAATCCAACTTTCTAAACGAAATCACATCAGAATTGAAAAAAGAATTTGAAAATCACCAATTAAAAAGTGTTTTGTTTGACAAATACGCAGAAGTGAGTATCTGAGTAGGAATCATTTTGAATGCTTATATTATTATTCAATACTTTTTGTTCTGAATTTTCAGATTCACTATCGTTCTACTTTACGATATAAGTTGCTCTAACATTATTTGATAATTATTCTATTCAAATTGGTGAACAATAAATATTTAGCCTATTTACAATATGCAAACTATCAGCACCTGTATAAAATTCTCCATTATATTTTTTCTCATTTCTAAAGTCACAACGAATGTTTGGTAATGTTATACTTTCTGACATAATGAGATATCACTGCCTTGTGCCCAGTTGTCGATAGAAATCTAGTAAGTAGATACCAATTCGGATAATTACACATATCACATCCCGGATCAAACAAAACGGTCATGCTGCTTTCTCGCGAATGATGCCTCCAAGCATAAATATAGATATTGCAAATAATCCTACTGTATTATTGCTACTGTTCGATCGAATTGTTAGATCTAATCCAACTGATCGCAGCGAACAATCATTTTAATTAGTCTTACGGAATCGAAACCTGTTCATCCATAACAGCGACAAAGCCATCAGAAACAATCGTTTAAAGACAAAAGAAGTTAGAGCAAGTCTATTAGAATGTGTATATGGAAGAGTTTATGGTGGAGTGTTATCCATACTAAGCTATTTACCTACTCCAATTAAAGACTGATAAATGATTATTGTTCGCCAAACAATTCCAACTTTCACCCATATGCTCTTCTGCGGTGACGGTTGACCGGATAGGACGGTACGACCTGATGAGTGAGTTATTACTTGATCTCAGAGGCGAACTTTCAGTCATATTCTATAGGGTAACGTAATTTTAGTTAGGAGTGAGAAGGTATTGATCCATGGAAGGTAAAGTATATTCAGCAGATATACCGAATTGACAATTCAATCATGAATGATAAGACTACCGTTCAGGTACTCAACAGGGATCAAAATGATACTTTGACCATAAATATGCGTCATCTCCAACAAAAATTCAAAACAACACTGTCAGTTGTCGATACTCTCGATACATACGATACGGATAGCAACCAAAAACTCGTCTTAGGAGATTGTCGTTTCATGTCTAAGATATGAACTTTCTTAACTGCTGATATCGCAAAATTATAAATACAGGTTACCTCAAAACTCACTATTATCATCATACAAAACCAAATACCACATTTGGGGTGAATTTTTATAATTCACAGTTAACGTTCTAACGACTCTTATTTTTTTTATTCTTTATTCATGGAATTTTGAATATTCGTAAAATCATTCAGTTTGTGGATAAATGAAATTTACAAGGGAGCTTTAATTTTGCTGTTGATATGACGACTATGAGAAATAGAACAGATTCAAGAATAGATGCTTGTTAGGACACAAGATATTCTCTCAATACTAGTTTGCTGATTTTCTACAAATAGGTACATACTTTTTCTATTCTATTCAATTTCTAGGAAATTGATTCTGAAACCAACTAGAATGGTAATTTTTTTATCATATCCAATTTCAGTCTGAGTATCAGATATCATACATTCATCGTAGTTTCTGTATCTAGGCATATGCGGAAGTTGTACTGCCTAGCTTATCACAACATCTTACTTCGATACTGATAAGTTTTTCAATCATTTGATGTTACCAAACAAAGAAATAGGTGAATAATTATTCATATAATATTTACATCATTTTTGGAAATATCTTGGCTACATTCTTTTTTTCAACAGTATATCTGTCTCAAATGATTTTTGCAAAATTTCACATGAAATTGATGAAAATTTTCTTCAACCATTTGAATAACTTTTACACCAATATCATGAAAATTTATAAATTATATATATATATTTTTCAAGACTTTTTGAATCCTTGAAATGTCAGATGGTTTTAGAAATTAAACATAACATTTGATTAACTTTTGATAAATATTTGTGTTTGCGACATAGAACTTTTTTATTATCCTATCCTCATTTTACAATAAAAATTGAAAATATCGGTTACTTAATCGTGGATATCATCACATACTGAAAATAGATAGTGAAAAACAAATTTTCGGAAAACTATATCGGAATTTCAACTTCATCGCGACACTGAAATATGCATACAATAACATAAAACAGGTTCAATATCACATTATTACTGTATTAGTAATCGAAATCAAATGACTACGAAAAGTAATGAAAAAGATTCAAATGGAATGGCATAAATACAAATTCCATTCTGATGTCTTTCAATCCATACTATTAAGGTTTTCATTGATCAGAGTCTGTCAAATTGAATAAAAATAGAGAAAAAAATAGTGTGCAGAAAAATATTCATTGGAAATTGAATCACACATGGAAAGTGTAAATGAAGAAATATAGAAATTGAGGTAATATGTTTAATTTCTCAGAAAATAGTTACTTTTGTTAATAATTTGCATCTGAAATAATTGAAGTCAGATTTAAAAATGAAGTGTAAAATGATTGATGTCATGATATATTTGAAAAATTGATCAATTATTTGATTTCTGTTAACTTGTACTCATTTTCTCCAAAAGTGCTGCGATTTATATGGTACTAGTATTCTAGTGCCCTGATTAAGTCTAATGATAGAGTATGTGAAGTTTTTAATAATATTCCTTCAACAAAGCAAATAAAATGTGTTCAATTGCCCAAATGTTCTCTAAATTTTTCTTAACTTATCACAAACAAAAATGTTGTGGATACCAACAATCGAAACTTCGTGTAGTAACTGGAACACATGTTTTTCATTTTTGATTTGTTTGTCACTTTTCCATTATATAACTATTGTTTGAATACTCAGTAACTTGGTATATAATTTCTTAAGTAACTGAAGATTTTACAGCACCACGAAAACGTTTCAGATCTTGAAGAAGTTTCTGAAATGAGAATGATATAACACTATTGAGGAAAAGGGTGTTTATTCCTTTCTCATACCCACTCACAACGGTTCAGTTTTTCAATATTTTAGAACTCCTCCATTCATAATGAGAGAACCCTGTAGTCAGAGCTTTGCAGTGACTGTTATTTTTCATAATCCATAGATTTGATTACCCAATATATAGACTTTCAACGACCAGTAATATTATTTAGTGAGAACCGAAACGTTCTTTTGAACAAAATTCAAAACTTCTACCTTTTCCTCTTTTGATTATGATTTCCATAAATTGAGGGACAGTTGTAAAGCTATACAAGATGAGTGCTATGAAAATCCAAAGGCCTTTTGGGGTTATATTCACAGTAAAAGGAAGGATTACAAATTACCTTCACCCATGTTTTATGAAAATGAAGTCTGTAATAATACTTCTGAAATTGTCAATTTATTTGCCTATTATTATTCAACTATATATAATAACTAGACAGTGACTTTTACCCCTGAATATAATTTTGAAAATAAAGTCTATATCAACAATTACAATATTACCGCTACGGATATAATATATTACGTTCTGTCTGTTTCACCTAAGCTCACAATAGGACCTGGTGGGATACCTCTATTTTTCATAGACCAATGTCTATACATTTTAGCAATCCTATTACGAAACATCTTCAATGAAATTTTTTTTAGCCACCATTAAAGAACATAGCTTCCTAAAACCAATACATAAACTACGAGATAAGAAAAATTTTAGGAATTATAGAGCAGTTAGCAATCAGACAGAGATGGCTAAGATTTTTGATTGTATGCTTACAAATAAACTTTCCTGGGACTGTAAGTCTTTACTCAATTCACAACAGCACGGTTTCTCAGAAGATGCTGAATTAGTTCAAAAAGATCTCGAAGTCTTTTCTATATGGTGTAAAAATAATCTGTTAGAGGTAAAATATCTATGTGTCAAATCATTACGTTTGCTAAAATTAGAAGTCCAATATTCTTTAAATATACATTGAATGATATAGCTCTTAAAAGAGAAACATTTATTCGCGATAGCAAAATTAATTTAAATCTTCAAGTATCAGAAATTGTGGCAAAAAGTCTCAAAATGCTGGGTTTTGTATTGAGAATTTCTACTGATTTTTCAATTTTAACGAAAAGGATTTTATATTGTGCTTTCGAAAGATCCATATCGTTCGGTTATATGGGACTCATACTATAATGTAAACATCGATTTGATTGAGAATGTTCAAAAAAATTCTTAAAGAATTTTGCTATACACTTCGGTAATTAACGAAATGAATATGAGTACTATCAACTCTTAACAAAGTTAAATATAAAATCATTGGAAGATAGGAGATTTACTATCAACTTGAGTTTCCTCTTAAAATTAAATTCTGAGATATACTGCCCAGAGCTACTTCAACTAATAACTTTGCATATTAAACAGAAAGATACGAAAAATCGTGACATTTTTCATATAATTTTTTTGAATTCCAATTATGCTTTGAACAGTCCGATGCCTTGTATAAAGCTAGGAAATCAATATCATAATAACTTGTATCACTTCAGGTCTTTAAAAATCAATTAAAAAGGCTATAGCGTTTTCGAAGCTTTTCTTACTTTACTATTTTCTTTCTAAGTACCAGATTTGTTACATCTTTTTTCTTGTAAGTATAAGAATTGTTTCAACTTTTTGTAATATAGTCACTAGACATAAGGATTTATTAATATTTTGTATTTTACACTTTGCTAAATGTTTTGTAAAATTGTAAATTGTATTGTAGACATCAGACATGAGCTTTCAAAAAAAAATTTGTAATTCATCAAATTTTGTTAAATATGTTTTTGTAAATTGGCTTTGCGGTTGAATAAATAAATGAATAAATAAAATAGTTTTGACTTGATACTGACATCCTCTCCAACGCTTCATCTTAAAAATTCTTCAAACCCATTTTATGTCATTTTACGAGTAACTAGATGAGCTCTAATATGTTTCGTGACGATTTTTAGGTTAGTATGAAAAATTAACTTCTTCAGGTGGATTGAGTTGGATAAAGATCAGATTTGATTTTTGAATATATTCTGATATTCTATATTTCAAGCTAATTTTGGAAATATTGAAGGTCCAACAAACAATGCTGTATAAAACCATAACAAACCCGAACATTTTAAACGAATAAACAGTAAGCAATAGCAAAAAAAAAGATTTTTCATTATCACCGTGTTAGGAATCACACGTTAAAAGGTACAACCTCGTTAGTTGTTAGCACGCACAAGTTTCTCAAACTTCTGAGAGTTGTCGTTCGTATGAGGGTGACAGCTGATTAACGGAAAAACAGATTTTAAACAGATTTTTAACAGATTTAAACAGACCCATGGACAAAGAAGGCAACACAATTTTCTTTGTGTGCCTTATACCAAGGCTAATGTACATTATGGTCAACAAGCAGCTCCATATCATTTTTCTTTAGATTTCACGAGTTCAATCTTTGCATATCCCTCTCAATACCTCAATACTAAAATCACTGTTGCTCGATTGGGCAGCAATATAAAATAAAACAAGTCAGACAGTGTCAACTTAAGACAGGCTCTTTGGAAAAACGACCACTTTTTAGAGGTTTGAATATTACGTTGAACAAAATTAAAATCGGATCATCATAAATTGATTGAAAGATATTGAAATATTGTAGTTTGGAGCGACTGAAGCAACTCCCAACTTTACATGCATTGTCGAAGAGTGAAGCAGAATCATTTTCTTCTCATATTACTATATAATATCCCCCAACATTGGTTGGGGGATACTGTACGGACGCTATTATTGAACGAATTCAATTCATTGTATTCAACCTACATTTGTGTGTTTTTTAAATATCGTTCTTAAATCATCTTTACAAATTATGTTCCTTCCGATACAAATGTCGCCCCCAATGGTTGATGGCATTTCGAAAGGGAATGGTGGAAATAAATGTACATGAAATACAGTAGTAGTTGAACTATTTCATAATATGCGTTGAAGAATACAATTTTTAATTTTCCATACTCGCTCACAACTTGAAAACTTATATCCAAAGAATAGTTATAATATGAATCAGTAATAAGTCACGACCGTGGTTATCGACGGAATAAAATTAGATTTTTGTTTTATCATTACTGGTTATTTTCTTACTTATTGTTGAAAAATATTTTCATGTTACATAACATTTCTACAATTATAAACCAACATTTTCCTATTTTTCCCATTCACATCTTTACGTTTTGTTGTACACTCTTTATCTCGTTACATCAGAACAGAGTGATTCCCGTATGACAAGTTGATTAAACCGCTTAATTAAGTTATTTAATTGGCGCACCAGCGGTAAACCGCGTTCCACTATGCCGCCACGATCCTTTCAATATACTATTAAACGCTTTTTGTCACGTTGGCAGGTCGATTTTTATAAAGTGATGGCATATCTCGCTCCTCAATGAGTTGCTTGTTTTGAGTTCGCTTCAATAATTTAACTGTATCTTTTTTATTGGGAATTTCAATTGTTCCAAATGAAAATGACCACTGCATAATGTATCTGATGAAACTCGTATCTTTGATTGCCTGCCTGTGGCAGAGAATTAAAAAATATTGCCTACAATATATTCATAGTGAAGTTACTAATACTGTAAATCGAATCCTTGATGGTCTTTGAGACAAAGAAGCAACATTTATGGTCATTATGTCATTTTTATCTTCGGCTCTTGTTGTCTTTTGGTCAGTGTATGTTCTAACAATTTTTTGGAGTTCTTCTGCTGGGATTAGTTCTTGATATATCAAAGAACACTCGACAATAAAAATTTGATTTACTAACATTGAACTAAATATATTTTCAATCACATTCAAAAAACCTCATCCAGTGTCTCCGAACATTGGCTTTTGGCTCTCCTGGAGAAGAGGTAGAATATACCCATTCGACGAATAAGTCTCAATATCATAAAAAAGTCATGCTGTTATTTGTGATCTTTTCAGTGAATTCTATCATTAAACATTCGTTATTGAAAGCTTTCTATCGACTGCTCAGATAACCTATTTTTCTTTAGCCGTTTCCGGTGCTATTTCCTGGTACTGTCGTTGAACATTGCTTCAGGGATAGCTGGCATTTGGCTCACAGGGGAAACATTCATACCGCTGTGCAACATCCATGCTCTGAGAGAGCCCGTGTCAGGAAATAATATGTTTCGCCACATTTTCTGATCAGCCACTCCTTGATGTTAGGAATAAGACTTAAGTCCAGCGTCCACATACTGCATTATACCATTTAGTTTTCCATCTCGTCATAAAATTTTCTCCAGTGAGTTGTTTTGATATAGCATGATATGTTTTCCTTATTTCTCTTACTGCAAGAGCTTCCTCATCGATGGTCAAGCCACCATCTTCGTTTAGTGAAAGGCAGGAAAGGGCGTTCATTGTCTTTCTCAACGGTTTTATTGACGTGTTTCGCAAAAGTGTCTACCCACGTTCCTAGATATTTCACAGCCCTGCTTAGTGTTATCAACGTGTTTTCAACATCGAAGTAGATGGGATATATTTTCTTTTTCATTGTTTTCTGAGGGGCTATTTCTAGTTTGTTGTATATTCTTCTCCTATGCAATGCATCTAGAAAGAGTTGCCAAGATGCGTATTTTCGACATATGTTGTTATCATCACACATTTCCGGACTTCTATAGTGGCATATACGTCTGTCGACCTTTTCTTTGCAGTTCTTCGTTGAGACGGATGATTATGAGATGTTCATGTAGTTTACCTTCTATGTCAAGAAGGTATATCGGACTGAAGGATGATGGATCTTCTAGTGGTTTATCTCCCTCACGTAGCAGGAATAATTTTGTCCGTTTCCATGCTTTTGGAAAGTATTTTCTGGCTGCCCACCCATTGTATACTGCTAGAACGTAGTCAGACTTCTCTTCAACTAGAATATTTCAGTGTTCGTCGCTCATGTGTAGTAGCTTAGCCCAACGAAGACTCTAGATATTTCTATAATATTATCAAATAATGCTGGTGAGTCATTATGTCAATTTCAAAAGATTTTTCATTTTGACGACGACTTTGACACTAGAAGTAGAACAAACTAGAAAGTGCATTCTATTTTTGTGAAAGTATATACTCAGATCATGATTTTGATTATATTAATGCACATTGTAGAGACAATATGGTTTTTATATTGAGGGTTCATTTATTGAATAAATCTAAAGAAATTAACTTAAAACGTTATTGAATATATGGTACATTCAGAAACTATACGTGTGAAGTTGAAAATTCAAGTGTCTTCTGTTGGCAATTAAGAAGAACAAGTAATCAACAGAAATTATGTATATTCCGGAAGAATGCTTTTGAAAACATCTCAAACATAAAAATGTACACAGTTGAATGATCTGAGCACAGTTCAAGGAAAATTAATTATGTTGTTTATAAATGCTAGTGTTTGGTCCTTAAAAATAGAAGGAGGAAGTTCATGGGGGTTTATGTACATTTATATATTACGACAAATATTACTGGTGGAAAAATATTTTCACTGAATAGTAATAAATACCCATGATCAAACTATAGTTATCCCAAGCCACGAACGGTATATATCACAAATATGCGACGGACTGTGACTGCTCATCGTTTTGAGGTTCAACTCAGTACACCTAGAACTTTACTGTTCAAGAATACTTACATTTGGAGAACTGCGGTTATGTGGAATAAACTTTTTGAGACCGTTTTATTAAATGCATTTTATTGAAATACAATATTAATCACTACTTTCACACAGGCACCACTCTTAGAGCACCTCAACGTTTTTCCTGTGGTGTTTGTCCTTGAGAAAAATCATGTCCTCAGTGGATTCGAGCAGTTATTGAACAAAATGTTTTCCAAAATTGTGCCCTTGAGCTGTCACTACTGAAAATTGGATTTTCGTCAAGTATCCAGAAAGTTTGAAATGCTCACAAACTACATTACCTTCCATTTCATCCAAGTATGTGGGAAGTATCTTTCGCATCGACATATCAGAGACAGTAAGTAAGAACAATAGACGACCGAATCCTCGAATATCAAAAATAACCAAGGATCTCCTGGGCGACAATAGCAAAGTCAAACTTCGATGTCAACAGCCAAACGAAATTCTTCCTTTGTCTTCCTCTGTAGCTTCCATTGTTTATCTAGTTGGCTTGTTGTGGAAGCTATAGTGAAAGATAGAGACATAATCTTGTTAGATGGTCAACTTCGGAGCTTGGCTTTGCAAGAAACCGCCTAGGGGAGCCTCGTTTATTTTTTTAATTTAAGAATTATGTCTTCTGTCAATCCCATAGATGGCGTCTTTTTACGGAAATAA
>WOGP01004835.1:0-13650 GCA_015342065.1 Leptinotarsa undecemlineata
ATTGATCTCTCCTGAGGATGCTAACTTTGTTGGCGAAACGCGCGTCGAGTGCAAAAATATTCTTGTTCATTGACTTTGAATTTTCTAATGTTTAAGAAATAATTCTCAATAGAAAGTTTTTCACCTAGTTTCCCAAACCGGCACAACTTCCCGAAAACCTCATTTATGGAAATGTAATTTCGTTTCATCCTTTCAAGGGTAATTTGGCATTTATTGCACCTCTAATATGCAAAAAATGTATTAACATACAGACGAAGTTTATTATCGAGCATCCCACTGAATTAATTTATCTAATGACATTCTGATGCAAATCAAAATAGTTTTTGCACAGAATATATGATGGGTTGATAAGAAATTCGCTAAATAGTGTCGGCCAAAAAACCAGTTGTGAGATTGTTGCTATGTTGAAAAGTCATCGAGGTGTTCTTTTTCACTGACCGTGACCTAGGATTTCAACCAAACCCAATTTTTATTAAATATATTTTTATTAAAATTGAACAGTTCAGCATTTTTTCATGAAATTTAGCTCAATATTGCACTTATCAATTTTTAATGAATCGTTTAAATACAAATTTCTTTTTCATTATTGCCGATATGACCAGTATTCAGTGGCCTTATACAATATGCATGGTTGACTTCTCTTGGAAAAAAGTTTAGATTTTTTTTGCATATTTTCAGTGTTGTCAATTCTACAACCTCGGTGGGGGTGATCCAAGAATCAACCTTCAAGTGTCAAGTCTCAAGCACATCAATGTGTCTTTTCAAAACTAGCTACGTTTTTAAATTTGATGCATTAGCTATCGAGAAATTTTTTATAGGTTAATTGAGAATTATGAAAGTGATACCTACACTAGTACTAATGAGCAGGCTATCCAAATTACAATTTTAGTATAAGTTTAGCTGGATCTCACTAGAAACACCAGATTTACAGAAGATCTCAAAACAGTATTGGTTTTATCCCCTTTTGCAAGAGTCCAATGAATATAAACCAAATCAGCGTATACAATTTTGCGAGATACGTGAAATGACTTTGAACAATCCTAATTTTGTATATTTTACAAGCTTCTGCTTCTATGTTGAAAATGTATTTTTGGGAAAATGATAGTGTCGGTTTTGTTTTCTTCTGATAACTTGACTGGTCAATCTCACATCAACTTGTCCCAAGATTCCATTCACCCATTAGAGGCACGCTGTTAAAATTGTTCAAGTCGTAGGTAAACAATTTTTCCACCTGAGAAACACTTCTGAATCAATATGGAGTGGCTCAGGGTTCTGTTTTAGGACAACTGCTCTTATCAGCTATGCCCATGTTTTCATATAACAAAGTTGTTCTGTTTGCGGATGATACTTCTTTCATCAGTTCCAACAGCAATGTTTCACGCCTCTTTGATAACCAAGTTTGATAACCTGTGAAGCAGAAGCTAGATTCTGTGCCATTAAAATCTCATAGTTTTCAGTGATAATCAATGTTTTAGATGGTTGTCTCTATTGGAATGCTCATATAGATTTGCTAAGCTATCCAGTTGCTTCAGGCACTGCCTAAAATCGAACATGTTGAAAAATGTTAATTTTGGACTCTCCCATCTTTTATTAGCTACGGCGTCGTAAAATCTGACTGAAATTCGTGCAAAAATGTGTAACATACACATGTTTCTAGCCTGCATCAATACTTCACACGTGGAACTCTATATAATAAGTTTCCCTCCGAAGTCGAATTTCAAAGTCAGTGTGAAAAATATCCTTCTCCAACATTATTTTCATTCCATAGATGCGGGAATATTCAAAGAAAACTATAATTTCAACGTGTGCCCTGCTCTTATAATTGTCTTTTATCTCTAAATATCATATTCAAACATTTTTATACATATAAATATTATGGTAGTTGATGTTATTACAGAACCTTCTCATTTCATCTTATTTTCAGTTGATTTGATAGCCCTCGTATATCAAATTGTCACTGACTTGCTGTAAATCATATCACGTATGAGTCATAGTCAAATAAATATCTATCTATCGATCTTATCCATGTAAGTGACTTTTTGAGCCAACATTTTCCTCAACAGGCATTGGAAGGAAATAATTCTGTGAAATGCTTCCAAGATCGATAGATCTAACACTACTGAACTTTTTATTGCCGTCAATCGAATCAAATTTATTATTGTTTGGAAAAAAACGAGTCGCACGCTGATTATTTAATTGAATAAAACTTGTGGACAATTATTTTTTTCGATTCAGTTCACCGAATCTCTTAACAATTTTTCAATAATAATCACAACGCATTACAAAAAGAAAAGGAGGGGTTTGCTAGAAAAACCTCGTCTTTTGAATGTATTTCAAGCGAGTCGTTCAAAATAGGGCACACTGTATACAGCTGTATAATATTGTACGTTTTTTAACTTTTCATGTGGAGGAATTAATTTTTTTTTAATAATTTAGTTTTCTCAATCTTGAAAACAGGCAAATCAGGATCAGGAGAAAATATTTTCTAGTGTTACTAGGATAAAGTGAAATGAGTTATTGGAAAAATAAAATTCAATTCTCAGGCATTTTGTACCAAGAGTTTTAGTTGTTGAGAATACAAAGACTTCTTTTCGATATGTTTATCGTTGTGAAAAAAGTGAACTAAGTATATAAATTTCATTTCTCCATCAATTTATTTCATTTTGTCGGCAAAATTCACAGTTACGGTTAGGTTTTTATATCAAGCAGTAACTTTTCGGGTGGACTTCTCAGTTTGCTTTTCATTACACTTGAACACATTATTTATTGATTTACATTTATCAAAAAAAAATATCAAGAAACAGCGTTCATTTTATTCTTGAGCAAACTATTCTAGTACCGCCACTGTTGAAACAAGTTCAAATATTTTGAAACTCTTCATCGCTCTTTTAAACCATCTAGGCCAGCATTTGACGGCCGCAAAAAAGGACATGAACAAGTGCCTACTAATCAAAGCTATTATATCTGTTATGCGATGCCAATAAATTAAAAAAAAAGTGCAAAACCTAAATACAGAAGCCAACAAAAACCGAATTTTTTGTCCCGGTAAGCGTGCCGATACTGGTCGAACAAAAAACCAGTCCGCCACCCGAAAAAAAGCTCCTCTCACGACATTCCGAATCCAGCGCGCTTTCAGAGAGCCCCCACCACGCATCCGTCTAAGTTGAATAGGCAGACGACGTTCACTTGTTATATTGTGTTACGTAATAGCTACCCCCTCCTCGAAATTACCCCCACCCGTCGGCCGTCTGCCGTGCCGCCGTGGATGATGCTGCCTGTGAGAACGATGCCGACGTTTTTATATGCCATGTTGTTAGTGTACTTTTTACTATCCATCAGAACGCAGCTTTTTTGATACGTTTTTGTTTTGTTTTTTGCCGCGGCGACCGCAATTCTCGAACTCGCCGCAAACATTTAAAGTGACTTTATTTTTCGAAATATACGGTGCATTCGGAAAGTGTATTTATGGACTTTTCGGCGGTCGCGATAAGTCGCTAAACTGGAGTCGAGATTGGACTATCGCACAGGAGGATTGGACTTTCACAATCCTCCGATGCTGCTTGAAAACAACACCAACTATAGCCACCTGCAAAGGTCCATCGACACCCTCAGATCTCTAGGTGATCGGCTCGGCGACCGAAACGTCGATTTGCGGCTGAACCTCCATCAGGACAGGATAGATCGGGGCTATGACAGGACCAATCAGATGGGCAACGGGCTGGAGCTCAACTTGAGCTTGAACCCCGATAGGCTCCTGCAGGAAAGGATGCAGCAGGAGCGGAGCCTGGAGAGACTGTTGAACGAAAGGACCATGCAGGAGCAGAGGATGAACCTAGACCACGGTCTCAGCTTGGAGCGGCTCAACCTGGAGCGGAGTCTCACCCAAAGCTTGGATAGGAACCTCAATATTTCCCAGAACCAAGACAGGGGCTACAACGACAGAACCAATTTGATGAACGACAGGGCTCTGATGGATAGGAACCTCAACTCTCTAGATAGAAACGTAAACAATATGGATAGGATGAGTTACGGGAACGACAGGTTGGCCGACCGCCTGAGGATGGACGGCAGTGATATGAGGCATAGTGATATCAGTAGAGACATGAATAGGGACATGGGTAGGGACGTAGGTAGAGATTTGAATAGGGACGTTAACAGGGACTTGAACGATATGAAATATCGGGAGTACAAAACGCATTTGGAGAATCTTAGGTCGGAAAGTTCAAGGTCGCTGGAGAGAGGGAACGAAGACGATAGGGGGACGACGCCGACGACGCCACCCACCCCGTTATCGGTGGGTGAGAATTTCCAGGAGGAAAAGGTAAGACGGGATTCGATTTGATGCATGTTCTGACCTTACGCTATCGATGTTGAACGTTTCAGATATGGAGATTTATGAAAGTTCGTTAGAGAACGATCTTTTCTGGTTTCGTGGATGAATTAATGGTATTAGTTCGAATTCATTAATATTTCTGCATCATAAATGAACGTAGGATTTGTTTTTTTCGCACAAACGTCAAGGTTTTCTTATATTGAAACGTTGGTCCAGGAAACGAAGTTAGTTTCTATAACATTGTTACTTTTATCCAGTTAATGAAATAGTTGAAACTTTTAGGCACAGCGTTTCAATTCACGAATTTAGTTAATGTAAGTCTTGAACGCATTGATAAGTATTAAAATGTATAAACTAAGTAATTTAATTCCTCGATAATAAAGATACGTTCTAAATTAATTAACATGCTCAATTATTATGAACAATGTTTATTTCGTACTGTTATTTTTCCTGGTATATTAGAAATCATATTGAATAATAATATATACCTAATTGTGGCTTTCACAGAAAGTGTTGATAAGAATGACAAAACTTTAAAAATTTGCAAAAAATGGAAACACATTCTCAAATTAAAAATATCCTGAAACACTAACTGTAAATTATAAAATCCAAAGTTACTACTGCATTCTTCACGTAATTATATACTAAATTGTTATTTCTAAAGGCGTTGAGATACAGGTACCCGTCCCTCATATGTATCATATTTTTATTATCCAAATATTCATGATGAATAGCACGAGAATAGCTTCAAGGTCATAACACAAGAAAACATTATGTAAATCCTCTTCCTCTTTCACGAAAAATCATTAATAATTGTCGAAGCTGATAATGAGCGCCTAACCCAACACTAAAATTTCGATGACTCTTCATGGTCTGTTAAACTCGGTGATAATGATGACTTACACGCGTAAATAATAAATATGTAAGCATGGATTGTATTTTACTTCAGAAATGTGTCACAAATTAGTCAGTTACATCATTATCATTGCACCTGAATTGTTTGTGGAATGGTTCATAATTTTCTGAGGATGCTACTTCTGTTGGCGAAACGCCAGTCGAGAAAGCTCGCGAGAGAATAATACGGTGATCAGTTATTAATAAAAAAAAAATTATTATTTCAACCTTGTTCAAATATTATTGTGTCCACATACATTTGACTGAAGAAATAAATATTAATAGTTCGCAATTTATGTCGTAATAATTTTATCAAATTATGTGTATATATGCGTATTTTATATGGCTTATCTTCTTTGTAATTACGATAATTATTTGAAAATGGGGCACGTTTAGAGATATAGAATTTATTAGAAACAATGTATGAAGAGAATATGTTTCGTTCAAAATTTACTTTTATTTAGTATAACAAATGAAAAAAATGGAAGAAAGTGAAATTTTTAATAGCTATAACGATATCAAAATATAAAACATATCCATAAAAATGTAACACACTTCCATGAATTATTTCAACAGATCACCTGTAAAAATACGAAATCAAAACATGTCTATATGAAAATGATATGCGTATCAATATAAAATCAAAAATGTGCTATTTCTAATGCTAAATATTTTCGTTAGTAATCTACAATAGCCGTATATAAATATTTTTCGAGGAGGCGGAAAAGGTGCAAGTTTAGGAATTTGAAATGTTGCAAAGCAACTAATTTTTGACACATTATTATAACCTACTACCACACGTATATCGTTTTTTATTTTATTAAAATTTTTACTTCCATTCATAATTTGTCTTTTTCATTTTTTGTTTTTCTCTTATAGATTCTAAATCTGAGAATCAAAACGTCTAATTATCACCAGGATACATTGTCAACCACCTTCATACGTTTTTTTTTATCGCGACTTCCATCGACAATAAATTCACAAAGTTACCCCCTACATAGGAGGCATCAATTTCAAATCAAGAAATACATTATTTTGAAACCCGATACTGTCATTGTGTTGCATAAAAATTATGTCATCGTCCATATTTGCATTCTCTCACTGCGTGTTTATAGAGACCTGGTGTGACGTCACGAGATATTTGCGAATGGCATTACAGTATCACGTTGTTTAAGGTTTGAATGAAGATCTGTTCAATTCAGTTTTCAAGGCATACGCAAGTAATTTACAACAGGTGGACTTTTTTGTTGTTATGGAATATTTTAATTGAAAAAGGGACTGAGTATTTCATCAAATTCAATTATTCAAAGCGTAATCAAGCCATATATTTGAGTGAATCGCTATGTTCAGTTGATAAATACAGTTTTCTCAAACTTCATTACGTATGAATGCATATGTTTCTTTATTACTTTTAAATTAATTTAGTGAATTCACATCAAAATGATCCTTCATATACTTATTCTTGATTACAGTTACAAGCAATTTGTTTGGTGCATATAATACTATATAATACTATTTTGAAACTTTTTTCATTTTCTATATTATTGAATTTCCACACTGCTTACACATAAATGCCTGAAACTATCAACGATTCCTAAAAAAAATACGATTTCTTGCCGGCTTCGGGTTTTAAATATCTGGTGACGTCACGGCCCGTTTCGCAAAATCTCTTCTTTCAGACTGTTGCTGAAGAATCGGATTAACTCACATAATTTTTTTCATCAATATTCACCAAATTACGATCTTATTTCATTTTTAGATTGAAAAAATTAAAATGGTCTTATTTGGTGATAGTTATTGTTAGCTTTTCGTTGAAAGTTTTTCATTTTTCTATAGCTCCTGAATGGAAATAGTTATTTGACCGATATTTGATGAAAATCTATTAACAACCTATTCAGTAACTTTCCATTGTGATAGTTTAAAAACCCTTTAAGGTAATAATCGTTATTTTTTTCGAAACTTTATATTATCAATCGATTTACTGTTCCTTTGAGTTTCCAACATTAAAATCCTCATCAAAAAAACCTTCACAGTGAAAAACTACTTGTAGCTTTTGCAATTATGTATTTCAAAATAATAATCCAATAGTTCGTTTTCCACCGTATACTGTCGAAAATGATTTCGCTCACATAAAACTAACTCTAAACACTTCTCTGTTGCTAATTGCGATCGAACAAAATATAAAATAATATGCAAATTTTCCTTCGGCGTTCTTCCGACTGACTCGTTTGGAACTGAATAACCTCGTTCATAGACTTTGATTGACAGCTAAAAATTTTCGAAATATCGCCCAGGGCGTTCGGTCCATCCCACAGACTTGCCTGATGCGTACGTCTGTTCCGAGATAAGCGGCATCGAAAATTACCAGGCAATTTTTAGGTGATCAGACAAGTCATGTATTAATTTAAGAAAGGAGATTACGAGATTAGATTGTTTCATAGTTAGAAGACCTTGAAAAGTATCAAGAAGTGAGATAATTATTCTTCTAGAAATGTTGCCTGCTAATGTGATTAATAAGATTTGTCGGAGTTTCTTGTTTGTGTTGTTGTTTCCTGCTCTTTACAGAGTGGACGAAGCACGACAAAGAATATTCGTCAGTTATTATTAAATGCTGTTGTAGTTATTGGATTTTTTTTCTGATATAGCCAGAATAAGACATGTTGTTGGGTTTTTGAAGGTTTACTTGTAGAATTCAACAATTTCAATGTCTTTTACAATTATACCACTTGTTTATACTAATCTTCATAGTCTCCAACCCTCTTTTTATTGAATATCAACGGATTATTGGAAAAACCACGAATCCGATATTTTGCTTTGCTGGCAACAGGAAGTTGCATATCTTGATGAGGATCTAGAGATAACCAGGTTCAATTCAATTCCACAAAAACCCATGCATCGGTTTTCTCCAAGAAAATAAATGTCTCCAAAACGGATGTCAAGAATGTCAGGTCAGAGAGTTTCGCTTTCTGCTTCGATAAGTTTATTGGAGGTTAAAATGGATACCAATATGTCTTGGCACCATCAATGGAATTGCAAAGATTGTACAAACCTTAGCAACTTTTGATGCCCTCCCTTGGAATTTATATATGTTTTCCATAATTTTCCAATCTATTTCGTTTCTTCATTGTGAAGATTTTCACTGTGAACCTTTTGAGAATCGTCAGCAAAATGTCAATTGAATGTGACTGTGTTATATATTTAGCATATTTTCTTCAACTTTTTATGTAATTGTCTGCATATTGCATGATGTACAGTTTTTTCAAAAGTTCCTTACATATAGTATTCATTGAATACCATTGATACAGTTACAATGGCCGATATACCGAGAAATGTCATTAACAAATAACACGAAAAGGAGAAGTCCCAAAATCCGAGCCCTGCAGAACTCCCGAAGTAGCGGTGAATTTGAAGGAAGATACGTTGTTAAACTTTACGGACTGTATTCTGTTGGATAGATAGCAGTGAAAGAAATCAAGTGTGTTGTTTGTGAAACCGAATGCTTTTAATTTCAGGATCAAAACATCGTGGTTAACTCGAATGCCTTGGCCAGGTCAGTGTTTATAACATCTATTTGATAGCCATTTTTATTCCATCCCCGTAACAAAGTTACTAACAAAATACACCAATCTAAGATGATGTACACTCAATTCGTTCATAAAATTACGACACGCATGAGTTATACCTATCCATTCATGTTATCGATGACAGAACGTAATGACATTCATTCGCTTATTGCATTCAATCCCTGGCATAGTGGGGAACTTTTCAAAATATGACTCGTTTTTTGAACGAGAAAGTTTTATAAAACGAATAATAATTCTAGCTGGGTCATTGAAAAGAATGAAGACGAAACTTCAGTGTCGGATACACCAGGGTTATAAGTTGTTTTTTCCTAAATTTTATGTTGGCCAAATGGGAAGAACATTCTTCAAAAGTAAGAAAGATGAAAAAATAAAGTTGACATAGGAATGTGTTTGGTCATAACTTTGATATTTGAAATAGAAAAGCTCAAAGCTGAATAATATTAACCCTAGATTCAAGAGTTTAACCGTCGGCTTAATGAGCAGTTTTTTTTTTTTATTTGTTTTCTAAGGATGCATTTGATAATTATATAGTGATATGTTTTCAGTATGTGATGTGTGTAACTGAGGAAAACCTGAAAACGCTTTGTTTGTGAAAATCTCATAAAATGCGCATGAATTGGTAATGGTAGATTTATTACGAATAAAGCCATGCTGTTGATCGACTATTACTGAGTCCACGTGATTGTATACTCGATAATATATTACCCGTTCAAATATCTTCGACAAAGCTGGTAAGACTGTTATAGGTCTGTAGTTTCTTACAATGTTCCTATTGCCGTTTTTGTGTATGGGGGTCACTTTGCCAATTTTGAGAAAGCTTGGAAAACGATTTTCTTTCAGAGAAAGATTGACTATCAATGTCAGTGGTTGCTTTAACAAGTCACAGTAAATCTTGAAAAAGTAGGCTGGAATGCCATCGATTCCAATGGCTGCTTTAGGTTTCAGTGTCTTAATAGCATTTTCAACCTCTTGTCCCTTAATAGCATCAATTTCAATGACGTCTAGGTCGTACTCAGGAGCTAGTGTGGGGTTTACCAGCACACCACTATTCGTGAAAGTCGATTTGAAGAAAGTAGCAAAACCATCTGCAATATCCTTATCATTGAATAATTCATCATTATCATAAGTTAGCAACAGCACAGTTTATTCGACGTTCCTTGATATAAGCCCAGAACTTTTTGGGATAGCTCTGTAAGTCTCCCTCTATTTCTTTTATATAGGATTCATAACACAAATTATTCGAACGTTTCACATCCATTCTGAGTTCGTTGTATTTTCCTTTAAAATAATAATATTTTTTCTAACTTTTTTTCATCATTTAGAAGAAGTGTTCTTTTAATTTAGTTTTGTGCATGAGTTCTTTTGAGAACCATGCGGGAAATCGATTCTGGATGAAATTATTTTCTTTTCCAAGCATTTCTCAAAAACGGCTTTCAGGCAATCATGGAAACTACACATCCATTTATAATGTTATTGGAGTAAATGAACAATAAAATCCAACTTCATGTAGGTATTGAAGAAATCGAGCTGCAAGGTAAATAGAAGAATATCGAGTATCCTTCTTTTTTGTTTTACAGAATAGAGTCAATCAGTAACCAAACAAGTGGATGACATTGTTGATTTCGGGTATTCTCCCACGATGAAACCAGAATAAGATTAAAACTTTTCTCTAAATTCTCCACTTCTTTCACCATCTATTATTATGTAAATTCATCACATTCTTATATTTAACCCCGCACACTGATGGACGAAATGAAAATAAACTTGTGAAGGGCAATGACAAATGATGACCTTGAACCTCGTTTATATGCATAAATATCCATTCATAACTTATATTTTAATGATATGTGCATAGTGCCGTGGAAAGTGAATGTTTCAATTGTTCGTGCTGAATGCTTTTAAATATTTCGTGTGTAGCATGAAAGCATGGGAAATTATGTGAACAATATAAATTATTGAAAAGTTTGTACATGTGAGATGTGAAACGAAAATTTACCGCTTTTTGAAAATGAATTCAAATCACACCTGGGGAGGAGACTGCAATACTTTATTAACCTCTATCGGGCGCTAATAAGATCTAAAATAGACTATGGATGTATTGCCTACTCTACTGCAAATAAGTCAGCTCTTAAATAGCTGGATTTCATTCAACATGCCGCCGTTAGGATAGTCTTAGCAGTATATCGTAGTAGTCCAGAGGAAAGTTTACTTATCGAAGGAGGAGAGCAGCCTCTCGGTCTTCGCCGTGAATACATGACCATGACGTATGCTGCAAGAATTTCTGATAATATAAACAACCCCGCCTATCACTATACCTTCAGTAACAGATTTTCCCTACTGTTCAATAAAAGTAATAAAGATGCTTTACCACTCTACGCAAAAATGTCAAAAAATCCTAATAATCCTGTAGTCCCTAATAAGGTCATGTCACTTGGTTGCTGCTCTCCGCCACCATAGACCATAAAGATCCCATCCTGTAACACCCAACTCTCCACCCACAGGAAAAATGATATAACACCAAGTTTTATCCAAAAAATTTTATGTGAAGGAATCTCCAACTACAAGGAATACAATCACTTATACACAGATGCTTCGAAATCTTCTGATTGTGTGGGAGCAGCAATCTGTGAGAATATCTGGAATAGTGAGAAATAGTTCAAAAAATGTAGCAGGCCAATTAGAATTATATTTGAGGAAGTTTCTATTGAATTCGACAATGATCTAGGTCTAACACTGAACCAATCAAAGGTATCTATCTTTACCTGCATGGTTGAACAATATCTTGACGTGAGAAAGCTTGGATTTAGTCTGGATAACTGTACGATCTACTACTGGTAGTCATATTTCTCATTGAAAAATATACAGGGTGTTAATTAAATATGTACCATAAATTTAACAGACGATTCATTAGGTAATTTTAAGATGAAATGTTCATATAAATATGGGTCCGCAAATCCTTCGTTCTCAAGATACAGGGTGTTAAAATGAAAATAAAAAAAGTTATTCGTAAATATCTTAAATATCCTTTATCCAATTTTGTTGTAATTTGGCAATGGTATTTATAACATTAAGGAGCTAATTTAGCCCGAACGTGATTGCATTTATCAAATCCAGTGGCGCCTCGAGCGGGATTCGAACGAATAATTTTTACTTAAAAATGTACGCCACTGACTTTTGTGCAATTTTTATTATTGCTTAGTTTTGAAGAAAAAAAAATGTCGACTTAATTGCATATCCCTGGACCTCACAAGGAATAATATGGGGAATTAAATGTTTCTTTTGGAAATTATTATTTTTACAATTTTTCACCACTAAATATGTAACAATAACAACAAATATTAAATAACATCAACATCTAGAATAACGAATTACACTAAATTAAGTGTTGGAAATGGCGTCCTTTGGCTTCAATACAACGGTCTATCCGCCGCATCATTGAATTTCGCACTCTTCTGAAAATATCTGGCGTATTTTTTATTATGTCACATGAATTAATGATTTTATTCCGTAAATTCTCTTCACTTTGAGTGACAGTTTTGTATACCAAGGCTTTAAGGTGTCCCCAGAGAGAATAATCTAAGGGATTCATTTCGGGCGAGCGAGGTGAAAGTCCAGGTAAAACAAATTCTAAAAAGTTTTACCGATGTATGATTCTCCGCACTCGCACTCGCAGTGCAGTGCGAGAACTAGTTCCAAATTCTAAAAACTTTCGGTATTATTCTCCATTGAGTCTAGGTGGAAGGAAGTGAGGCCCAAAGAGATGGTCACCGACAATTCCAACCCAACCCAGTGACTACTGGCTGTTCGCAGAACTCAAAAAATTCTCACCGGTAAGAAATTTAGCTCGAATGAAGAGGTTATTGCTAAAACTGAGACATATTTTGAGGCAAAAGGTATAAATCGTTCTACAAAAGTGATATTGAAATGTTAGAGCCTCTCTAAAATGATTGTGCGGTTCTTGATGGAGATTGCGTTAATGTTTTTTCTTTCTTATGTCCGAGACTTTTCAGCCTAGGTGTTATTTGCATAAGGTAAGGCTAATAAAAATTTTTCTCATTGAGAGAAATATAATGTCTCCAATTATGTATTTTCAATGCAAAAGATTCATTTCGGCACGAACTTAATTCATATAAAAATAAATCCCGAAACTTGACAACTACACCCAATAACATAATGAAAAAAAAGTTGGAAATATCGAAAAATGGTAACATTTTTCAGTAACAAAAATTATCAAGATCTGAAATTCATACAATCGCTTTGTTGCCGTTAAAAGTTAAATCCACTGGAATTGTTTAACCGCATCTTTGTTTTTAAGTAATAATGATGATAAAATAAAAATGTTTGTTCACCAAATATAAATAAAAGGTATACATAGTTCTCAAATATAAAAAAGAAGTGAATAAACAACGGCAATACAGAAGAAGCATCACAGAAAGTATGTTCATTGTACGTGATATATCTACAGAGTGGTCCAAAGAAAAGTATGCACCTTGCTTTTCTCTTTTTTTTGTAACTTAATGCAAAAATGCTTGGAAAGGTCAATTTTGCTTTTGAGGGGGACACATTTCAGATGTATTTTTCTATCTGGGTCTTCAAGCCCCTAGCGAGGGTGAGTAACAACCCTAAAATTTTAAATGAAAAGTGGGGTCGAGTGACATTTCATTTGAAAGGGCAAAAAATCCAATGATACCTAATTTGTTGTATTTCAGTCATACATGTAGGTATTATGAAGAAAAACAACTACAACCCAGTACTTTGAAATGTGTAATTGACTTAGTAGAATCCTACTTCAGCAAGTGCTGAAAATGTGACCCATTTGCTTCCATACAATAATACAGA
>WOGP01004836.1:0-13649 GCA_015342065.1 Leptinotarsa undecemlineata
ACACATAAGATTGAAATTTTAATGATGATTGGGTTCGGAGATAGGACAAGAACACAAAATGAAGTTACCCATTTATTCAGAGTGTGATTTACCACCCATATCGCGAAGTACCGTAAGCAAGATCGAAAAATAGTTCCGGGAAAATGGGCATTTAAGAAAAACAAATAATCATCGTCGGAATGCGCTCAGTGAAGAGGTCAAAATAAATGTTCTTCTCTCTGTCGAAATAAATCCCCATGTCACCACTAGGCAGATAGCTAGGGAACTCGAAATTAGCCAGTCTTCAGTGGCAAGAGTTCTTAGGGCTGAAAAATTTCATCCATATAAAATAACAATCCTCCAGGAACTCACCGAAGATGGTCCAGATAAAAACTCCAGTTTTGCGAACAAATGATGGATCTACTAGATAGGAATGTTGTACAAAAAGAAAACGTTCTATTTTCTGACGAATCAACATTTATGTTGAATGGTGTGGTAAATCGTCAAAATGGTCATTATTGGGCAGACAGAAATCCACACTGGATGACCGAAGGCCACACTCAATATCCAGAAAAAGTCAATGTTTGGGCAGGGATTGTTGGTGATCGAGTGATAGGACCAATTTTCTTCCAAGAAAATCTTACTGGAGCAAGATATTTAGAATTCTTGCAGGAGCACCTAGTTCCGAATTTGGCTATTTTGTTTCCTTGTCCTATAGGAGCTGACGTCCAGAACAGAAACATCTGGTTTCAACAGGACGGCAGGCGTCCTAATTTTGCAAGACCTGAATAATTTATTTCCAGGCAGATGGATTTGCTGAAGAGGACCCTATGAATGGCAACCTAGCTCTCCGGATTTAACACCTTTGGACTGTCTCTCATGGGGTTACTTGAAGAGCAAAGTTTTTAAGGCCAACCCGGTAAATATTGAGGATTTAAAACAACGAAGAAGACAGGAGTGTAGGCTAATTTCCAGCGAAGTAATCAGAAATGTTGAAAACGAGTTTCAGTTACGTTTAGTAACTGGTTACTAAATGTAGTTAGTAAATGGACAACATTTTGAACACTTGTTAAAGAAAGACTATTGAATTGAATAAATTTTTTGAATTAGATAATGTTAGTTGAATATCTTTTAAAAAACAAGGAGTAAAAAATTTAAATTTGGCAGGCATGTGCAACTTGTTGAACCCTTTAATAAAAGTGATTAAAAAAACAGGGTTGTCATTTAAAAAAAATATTGATGACGTCATATCTCTTATTTGAGACAAACTGCATATTTTTTACATTAAAATAACGGCAATTTAAAATACCAATAGAAGTGTCCGAACATATTTCCGAAAGAAACAACAGTTTTGATTTAGTAAATTTGTTCCAAGTTAGAAACTCGCACGTTATGTTAATTTTCATTGCAAACCAGTACTTTGCACTTATCCTAAAATCGCTTTATTCATTCACTGTAACGTTGTTACTCAGGATAGGTTAGGTTAGGTTTAACCCTCCAACGCAATCCGTAAGGTTTACTGTGGTTCACACCTATTTACACACGGCCAAATGAATCCAGCTTTTTAACGAAACCAATTAGTTTGTATGGTGAGTGGTCTTTCAGGTCAAATGATAAGAGAACGGTTCTGTCGAATTCTAAAAACCCGATTCGGTTCCCAGCGAGGCAAGCACAACGTATGTGCTCTGCTGTTTCATCATTTTCCAAAACAGAGGCGACACACAATGTCTTCCGACAGTCTGAGTCTCCGCATATGATGATTCAAATGACAGTGACCTGTGAGAAGGCATGTTAGACATCGTACTTCATTCCTTCTATGGTCCAACAACTGTTGGGTATCAAGCTACGAAGGGTGAATAAACGCCTAGGAGTGAGCCAATTCTGGAAGATTCTGCCAGAAGTCCATAAATCTCTTTGCCATCTAGGAGTTCAACCTTTGTTTGGTAAAGCCTAAGGCGATGCCAATGACAGGTTCTGGTCCGATGAAGCTGCCTACAGCACTGTCCTTTGCAAGGGGTCAGCAGCTTCATTGCCTTCCAGGCCAATATGGCCACAAATCCAGACCAGAGGCAATCTGTTGAGTTTTTCTATCGAGAAGAGAAGTTTTTGCAAATTAACTACCTATTTAGACGTTGCTTGTAGCTCGTAGTTAGACGTAGTTTCCAACGCCGCTTGACTGTACGAGAATATTTTTATTGACTTGTTTATGAGGTTGGATTCTTCCAATCTCTCCGCACACAATTCAACAGCGTAAATTTTCGCTTGAAATATAGTCGCATAGGTTCCTAGGCAGGTTAATATTCATAAACATCTTTATTTCTTTCACATTTGTTTATAAATTATTCTAGTACATATCATCAATTTAAATAGGTAGATATTGACCCACTTCATTATGTGGTACAGAGCAAATAATCAAAACTAGAAAAAAATATTTTTCTTCCTAAGTTCGACAATACTTGACCGCACAGTACAATCAAACTCAACTGTATTTCACTATTGCACTGACAATTCCACAAATAAACTTCAACTGAATTGCAGACTAATGCTCAAATATCTATCGTCTCATTAGCTCAATGCCCACTGCGCTAGCCTGATCAAACTCTTTGGAAACTGATGGAACAACTCTCGAACAGACGCAGAGATCTAGAAATTTCGAGAGTAACACAAGTTTGGCTAAGCATGAATTTGACGCAGTCGATCGGTGAATAACAGTGTCGTCCGGCTAATTTCTTTTGAGAAAAGACAACAATATTGTTACTCAAAAACTCAAAATTGAATTAATCGATGAAGCTTTGTAGTTCAGTAACATCGCTTCTGCAAGTTCTTCCATGGTTGAAAACAAGCAACTAAGTTTGTAGTGCCTACATGTGTCCCCCTTCCCAGCCAAGCGTTGATCAAGTATGCCGCCATTAGCTGTTTATGCACCCCAATCTGATTTTATCGCTGTTTTTTTCGGTTCGTCTTTTCTTGTAATCTGAATGAGAAGATAAACACTTCAAGATTTAGGATGAAGGTTTTCCCTTAGACAGTTCGTGATCACTGAAAAATACGCTTTTCCAAGCTTGTATCTACAATGTCGTATTCAAAAACTCCAGCTCGTTCAAGCTACTGAGTGATGGAAAATTTTCCCCGAAAATGTGTCACGTGTTGAAAATGGAGGAAGACGGGAACAGTTGTTGAATTTGCAGATATTCAGTAGATTTCTAGTGTTATTACATGACGTTCCAATGAAAACTTTACCCCCTGTAGGTCAGAAACAAACGTGCGGCCGAATTCAAAATAACACGTCCATTATTTTTGTTTCGAAGTTGTACAATTTTGATATGGCATTCATACCCGAAATTTCATCTACTTATCAGTTGCTTGTGGATAACAACTAATCTCAAATTGTTTTAAGAAAACAGGAAATTGGCTTTACTTTCTTTTATTGTAGAAAATTAACAACAAGCAAAATCATCGGATCATGACCTTAACCAAATTCCATATAATAATACATTCGAACAGTTTTCTTATTTCAGATGTTCTAAATCAGCAATCAACATTCTCATCCAACTCTCTGCCGCAGTTTTTCTAGATTTGTACGCTCACTAACTAAACCTTCAACTTCAACTGTTTCCACAGAAAAAAATCCAAAATTGTGAGATTCAGTAGTTCTATTGGTAAACTGCAGAAGAAACAACTCAATATTAGCAGAATTTCTAGTATTACCAATACTTTGCTTGTCAATGTCAACAAATCTATCTGTATGCAATTCATCTCAAAGCATAAAATTCAAAAATCATTCGTATCTCCTCAACCATGCTCTTGACATTTTTCAATCTACAAAATTCCTAGGGATTCATCATATTGATGATGTAAATTGCATATAGAACAAAGCCTTGTTTATTTTTGATATTTTTGGATTGACTTTTTTTTCGATCCCATAGATTGCGTCTCATTTTCTCTGGCTCATCCTTTAAGAACAGTTGAGTCTAACATTGCAATTGCAATTCACCCTAGTATCACTTGATGAGACCTTGGCGGGCCGAAACAGTTCTGTATAGTGTTGGATCCCAAATGTTGTTTTTACTATTTTGTTCTAATTTTTAGTAGTAATACCTTTCCTCGTCCACATATATTCTTGTAAACACTAGAACAATTCATGTCAGAGACGTAAATACAACCTTCTAGACTGTTTCATTAAACTATCAAAGAAATTACAGAAATAAGGTACTTATGAACTAACGCTAAAAATCCACTGATGTTCATCCGCTAATTCCAGCGAACTTCCGAAGAAACAATAATCTGCCGGTATGAAATGGGGATCAATCCAACATATTGGAAATAAGTTGGGAGGGAAATAGATGAGTGCTTTTTAATACATCACACGTGTCAGAACAGGCAGTTCAAACTCGTCCTATAAGGCTTGTTATTGAAAATTTATTGTAACACACAATTCAAAATGGTTTCGTGATAAATTGGGAAATGGAAATATACTCACAAAGAAACTGAACGTTTAAATTTTGTTGCTTTTGTGGGTATATTCAGCTGAAGAGATATACTGTTCTCAAAGAAAAGTACCTTATTCATCTGAAAGTATGACACACTATGTCAAAACTGCAGCTAAATATCCAAGACACGGATTCGCTAAAATGAAAGGTATGCATAAGTTGGAGTAGTTCGTTTGCAGCGGGAATGAAGTACGCTAGAAAGGAAAGAACCTGTAGGAATTCATCTCCACTTTCAATGATGTGGTTAGTCCATTCACAGCGGAGGTCATTTTCTTCTAGGTAACATTAAGGTATTTTAAATTAGAAACTTAAGTATTAAGGTAACATTATTAGATTAGAAACTCACTTCACTTTAAGAATACTATGCACAAAGCCAACTGTTTCTGAAGATACATCAAAGTATTCTCATAAACTTTTGATCTTAGAGTCCTAACAAATCCAGTAGATACATTCAATGACTGTTGATTCAATCATCACGTACGGAATACTTTCTTGGTGACTGAAAACTTTTCATATATTCAGCAGTCATGGAAATTATTCTAGATCCACCTCCTCTATACATATTTCTGTAGAGGAAGGCAAGATGAACAATATACAGAATTATGCATATTGTCGATTGTACAAAACTTTCTTGTATGGAGCTTTAGTCTTTAGACATTGTAAAGCATTCTGGAACTAATATACAACTAATTGCAACTATAACCAGCCTTATACCAGTTTTTTTGTACCTTGGGATCTGTCTGACTTGTCCATTTATTCCAAGTATTCAGAAAACACTGTAGCCTCTTGGGCTTATTGCGTTTATTCTCCCATCTTCTCATGACACCCATTCCATCTCGTCTCGTTCCCTGTACTAGTTTGTACAGGTTCCGTGTTGGATGTTCATTATATTCTTCTGGGCGTAATTTTGTACATCCATATATTGCCTGCCTCCTGTAATTCAGTGCCTCACATTCACATAATCCCTTTGTTGCCCTTCGTTGCATAATCTGCAGCTAAGGTCTCCGTTGTACAGCCCCATTTTATTCAGGTGTCCTCTAACCGGACAATAACCGGTTAGTAACCCTGTAATTATTCTATTCTTCGGTTTTTTTCTCGGACGGTTCCTTAATGAAGGTTCTACTGTGTTTGTTGCCAGGTACTTTTGTCCAGTACTCCATGTGCTTCTCATTGGTCCATGTCCTAATCTGGTTTTGTACCAATGATTTTGGTACCCCCAGATGGATCAGGACCTATATATGAAGTTGATGATCCGTGTCTAGCGCATTCATCCGCTACACCTACACAGTCCTTGAGGATGCAATGTTTTCCGGGGACTTGAAAGAAATAGACAAGTCAGATGACTCCCAGGAACATGGTCCTCTACCCAAAATCACGCGTAATATTTGGAACCAAGTAAATATTTTCAAAATATCATCTTTAAATGCAGGTATGATTTAATTTGATTCTGGAAAAAAACACCGTGATAAAAATATCCATGCATACATTGAAAGTTGCATGTTCTTTCTGAATGGTGAAGAAAGAAAAGGTGTAATGTAAAAAACACACTAAATGCATAAGTAAGGGGAATTTTATGACGTTATCATGATGATAGTATATCTGTTATTCAATAAATAATATTTGTAAATAATAGCAACAGCTCACAACTGTTCATAGAACTGATGAACCTTCGCTTCAAAATAGAAAATTCGATGCACCGGAGCGATTGAAACATAATTGGCCGTTTGTCTGAAAGTGCGTGACAATGTTTCACGTTGAATTTCCTTACTTCGGACTTCCCTTGTCTGATATGATATAAGATAAATTGAAATCCCTGAAAAAAAAAGAATTAGAATGAATAGCTGAAAATGACAGTTATATTAAGCAACAACACCCAGAAATGAAATTACAATAAAATAAAAATTATACAAAAAATTGAAAACTGAACAATAAAAATTGAAAGTTTTAAAACCAAATTATTTCACGAAGTTACGATTGCTAGTATCCACAATCTATCCCTCAGAGAGATGACTATAGGTCATTCGAGTGCTTTCACCTATCCCCTCTTCCCTCTCTTTCCTTCACCGATTTAGCGGGAGCGTGGAGGTACGCAACGTATGGAAACACATAATCAAGCGGAAAACGGTCATCTCCCGCTAAATCGGTGAAGGAAAGAAAGGGAAGAGGGGATAGGTGAAAGCACTCGAATGACCTATAGTCATCTCTCTGAGGAATAGATTGTGGATACTAGCAATCGTAACTTCGTGAAATAATTTGGTTTTAAATCTTTTAATTTTTATTGTTCAATTTTCAATTTTTTGAATAATTCTTATTTTACTGTAATTTCATTTCAAGGTGTTGTTGCTTAATATAACTCATTTTCAGCTATTCATTCACCATTTGTTCTTTGAGGGATTTCAAATCATATTAGACAATGGGAGTCCGTACTAATGAAATTCATAATTGACCGTCTCATGGTGGAAACGATGGAAAATCCATAAATAGGTATCACAAACGGTTTATAACGTCAGACCCAATAGAATCCATCGCCACAATGTTACAGAAAAGCAGTGGTAAACCTTTCTGATCGAACACAATCAGAAGACGAGTTCGTCATACCTGACAAAGGTTGAAACTTCGATATTACCTCAGCTGAGCATGGATAGAGTTCAATAGAATCCAATAATAATAAATTGCTGGTAGGTTAGGTCCAAAGTAAGTGGGCCCTTTCAGTCCTCCACCGCAACCCGCAAGGGTTTATTGTGGCTCACATCTAATTCACACTCGACCAAATAACTCCAGCTTCTTAACGAAGCCGATTAGTTTGTATGATGAGTGATCTTTCAGGTCAGATGGTAGGAGCATGGCTCTGCCAAACTCTAAAAACCTGATTCGGCCCACAGAGGGACTGGTGATTGCTGGTAACAAGCGTGTAGTAGAAATCTGAAAGAAACTAATGACATTTTTTCTTTCGATATCTACCGCCCAATAAAATTGGCATTCTGATACGGTCGGTATCAATAATGAGTTTTATGGTAGATCGAAGCAGCGTAGTCTGGCACAGGATCATGAGTGCAAATTTTCTGGACTCGTTCGGCGGTCGATGTTGAAGCTTGGCTTTGCAGCTGCTTTCATCTGGATACGAAATATGCTGCTACAAATTGGTAGGTTTTGCATTGCAATGGGAGGTTTGGTTTGTTCGAAAACTCAAGCATCTAGTGTTCATTCGCACATTTTCGAGAAATATTTCTGCGTCTACTTCATGAGGGATAGATGATTTTCTATCTAACATGGAGTAGCAGAGTTCGAAAATGTCGATTTTGAAAAACACCAAATGGATGTAAATAATAATACTTACATCGGTAAGGAAACTGGTTATTTGACAGGACAAGGTGCGGGTTGAAGACTACAAGGGAATGGAATATGGTTGAGGAAAGTGAGGAGTTCACAGTTACACCTACACTGGGACTACAATGGGACTGAATGAAAGAAAAACAGTAGTAGTCTCCAGCAAAAACTTACTATACTCTCACTCCATGAAGGAAAGCTACTACCTAACATGAAGTGTGGCAGAAATAAAAAATATTAAATTTTAGGAAATTTGATTTTACTAAATTAAATGGGCGGAAACCACAAAACATCACGATATCACAATTATTGAACCGACATACTGTGAGAACATAGTCAAAAAATACCTACATTTGAAAGGAAATGTTCAATTGCTAACAAAAAGTTGATAGGAGTAGTTAGTACTTGATTTTGTACTCAAATTTACTGATCCTGACAAAGGCCCGGGGTCACTATTGAACCGTGATCATTAAATATTCCATGTAACTGAACGAGTTTTGTGAAGAAAATGTACCGATAAAACCCAAAGCAATAAATAAGAAATAGATTTTATAATTTCAATTAACTTACTTTTAATATATACTTGAACTATAATCAAGCAGATCGGCTTGAAAGCCTTGTGATTTTTTTGTTATGGCAATCGGTGAAATAGAATAACATGAATACAAGAATATAAATTGTTGAACCACCCCTGTATACATACGATTATTAAGTACCACCTCTACCCTGATAGAGGTGGGAGTAATACTCCCACCCATACTCCAGTAGAGGTGGGGGTAGTATCATGAATACAAGAATACAAATTGTTGAACCACCCCTGTATACATACGATTATTAAGTACCACCTCTACCTTGATAGAGGTGGGAGTAATACTCCCACCCATACTCCAGTAGAGGTGGGGGTAGTATCACTCTTGCATATCGATGAAACATAAGCACTACTCCCACTCCTATCCAAGTAATCTAAGTC
Source organism: Leptinotarsa undecemlineata (assembly GCA_015342065.1). Classification (NCBI taxonomy): domain Eukaryota; kingdom Metazoa; phylum Arthropoda; class Insecta; order Coleoptera; family Chrysomelidae; genus Leptinotarsa; species Leptinotarsa undecemlineata. The sequence goes on from WOGP01004836.1 coordinate 8,767, forward strand.
ATTGAACCGTCCCTGTATATCGACGACACTTAGAACGACTCACCCGTCTAACCTACACCCCAGTTTGAAGGCCATCAATTTTTGGAATTTCAGCCTAACGTTTCGCTGGCGCAGGTGACTTGCTTCTTTAGAGGTTCATACATCGTGAATTATTTGGTATTACGACTGCTTAAAGCGTATTTATGTTGAGCCAGGTAGTTTGGTGTGCTAATCTGTATCTGAACTACGTAAATTGTCAATAACATTCATTAACCTTTTTCTACCTGGCGTCAGGTACCTGGCACCTTAAACTTCCAAAAATTGATGGCCTTCAAACCCGAATAAAAGTAGTTACACTGTATCCCAGTATTTAACATAATAGAACCTGCAATCAAGTTCAATTCATGACGAATACTCCGAATCTCATTCATGAAACAAGCTTCTATCAAATTTATAAAACGGATGACCCTGTTCCACAATTTAAGTAGAGAACTGCTAAATACTCTTATATTTCTATTTATTTCAATTATTTATTTGTTTCAAAAATTATTAAACCAAGCTTGTATAAAACATACAAAATGACCTTTTGTAGATTTTGAAGAATTAAAATTTCCCCATATTTTATTGAATGCATTTGAACAAATATAGCCGCTTTCTCAATCTGCTCAAAAAATATTGAACCAAAAAGATAACAAAAACTAATTTGTTGACTCAGTTCTATATTCATTTATTTTGTTATATCAATCTTGGAAACATTCAGGGATCCCTGTATGTATATCAGCAAATACGTGTTAGTTAACCAAATGAAAAAGACTTAAATTTTGTTCTAAAAATTATAGAACCAAGCTCGTAGAAAAATATACAAAATGGCCGACCCTGATAAACGGAGCCGACATTTCACGAGGAAACTAGTAGTAGCCTCCAGCAAAGATTAACAGCACTTTCGACAAATCTAACCAATTTTGTGAAAGAAGCGTTGACTTACCTCAACTCCTGTTGTAATAAGAATCACATTTTTTATATCGTCCGCACTGTTAAACCTCTTGTCGAAAACCGAGACTAGGTTTTCATGGGATAGGCACAACCTACAAACATTTTCTACTGAAGCCATTTTCAAGTTTGGACAATTCGCTTGATATGAAACTTTCACAGGAAACACCCAATAAGAAATTGGTTCATCGACTAACTACAATCTGCTCCCACCCTTTCTCGAAACAAACTCGAGCTGGCGACTGGTAAATGAGGAGACTAGATCCAGTACATGGGTTTATAGCGCCAAACGAAAATGTTCGGGGGACGTCGGGTAGGGTCGGTTAGGTACATTCCATTCTCCTCTTGTCACCTCTTGTTCTATTATTCAACGTAAGTGAGCAATTATACACGGAATTGTGAATGTGATCATTTTTATAATTTGTTTTATGAATTAGGGAACAATGAAGACATCAATTACTAAGTTCGTTATTTGTCCGAAGTGATTAAAGTTATATTTGGAACTTGAAAAGGAGGAGTCAAACATCGTTGATCATCAATAGCTAAAATGCGCATGCGCGATCGATCTCTCATTTACACTGAACAATGCATTTTCTCAGGTATCAATAATGTATTCAGCTGGTTCCTATTTATAGGTAGTGAGTTATTTACTTATTCCGTTATTCCCTCAAATGTGTGCGAGTTCCATTCACAGCTCTCACGGACTAGTCTGACTACGTAACGACTGCTGTTGTTTAGCAGACCGAGAACCGAAATATGTACTAAGTATCGCACTACTACCGACAGCCTGTTTGCGGAGGGAGTTCGGAGAAATCCATTATTTGTTGGGGGGAGGGAAGTTGGTGAAGGTGACATTGAACATTACGACTCAAGAAAAAACTAAGTTACGTATTAAAACACGATGATAGCGACTTGTATTTATTGAATTCAATGCGTGGCCTGCCAGCTGTGTAACAATGAGGTTGAATGTTAAAGTATATATGAAGGAACAATTTTAAATTATTTATGTGAAAAGTTATGCCTCAGTGGTGATAATTCGGGTTCCAGTTTTGTTTTGATGTGTAGTAAAAGGTTGTGTAAAATGTAGTCGAAACAGCAAACAGTCTGTGGGAAGCTACTTGAGAAGTCATAATTTTTGTTCACGTATGTGTAAAAAATTAGGCTGGAAAAGTCAGAACTTATTTTTTATTAATTTTTTTGAAGTGTGAGCTACAGGTGTGTAAACAATGAAACTAAACATTCAATAGGTATTCACGGAGTGGCAATTTTCAATGATCTTTGTGAGCGTATGATTCTAGATCACTGATAATGGCAAACTTTATAGGTTTGAATATCTGGCTACAGGGTGTGTAAAAAATGTTGAAACATTCGATAAAGGGGCTGTATTGATTTATCTCTGCGCAAGAATTACTAATACCGTAGATAATGGCAAACTTCATGTAATTATTTCGTTATCTGTTCTACAGGGTGTGTACAAAATTGAGATAAAATAGTATAATTCAGGTTTTTTTTTATTTGAACTCATTGTATAGGTTAGAGGGGTTCAAAAATTCAAGACTGAAAACAAGTCATTATTGACATACCAAGGGACAGTTTTCAATGCTCTTTGTGAACATTACTGACAGTGCAAACATCATATGTTTGAATGACTGTCTACAGGGTGTGTAAAAAATGTTGAAACATTCAATATTAATGAATGATTTATCTCTGTGCAAGAATTATACCCTAGTTGAGACGAATTTTATTTGTCGATTTGGGTATGTTTGCTATAGAAAGTGTACACAATTAGGTTGAATAAGTGAGAATTTGTAAAAGGGTGATTTTCAATATGAATGGGTAGGTAAGAATGATACACCGCAGTAGAACTCAGATTTTTCAAAATTAATTGATCTCATTGCATAGGTTACAGTGTGTAATAATATCTTGTGATAATTGCAGGTTTCGAAACTTCTCATCGACGAATGATGTCAAAATATAAGTAGACATTTTCAGGTGAAGGTTAATGTACAGGGTGTTTGGAAAATTGGCAAAAATAGTTTCCGCTATTTTATGTTCCATATAGAAGTAAATTCAGGTGATTTTCAATTCATGAAGTGTTATTATGGCAATGAAATTGTTAATGAAACATATGTCAAAATGCAGACTGTTGAGAATGGAGAGGTTTTAATTACTAGTGATACTAAGCGGGTAAAATATATTATTTTCTGAATATTTTATTAAAACGTATGTTCAATGACTCTTATGTCTTGAGTTCAAACTTAAAGGTTTAATTCATTAAGGGCATATGTTTAAATATACTCTGTGTTATAAAAACCATATACCTATAATAATAGAATATAGAATAATGATGGTATTAGTGTATACAGACAGTAATTTGAAAGAAATAGTAATAATAAATTTACTGGAAATCATAATTTAGTTGTACACACTCACCGTGTGTAATTAATGAATGTAATAAAATTATATGAATTCATGAGTATTTGTGAAATGGTAATACTAGTTGAGCTCTAACTCCAACAAAAAAATTACATCCAAAACAAAATATCAATCTCGTTTTCGAAAAACTAGATTTTGTTTATTGCTAAACAAAAGTGAAAATTTTGTTTTTTCTAAGCTCCCGATATGAAGAGTACATAGGTATTCATTTGTTAAATCAAAGAGATTTTACTCAAGTTTGTATTTCCATAGAGAAACATTAACAAAAATACCATTTCCAGACTCAAATGTTGAACATCATTAAAAATGAACCCATAACTAGTTTTTATCAAAACTTCGATGATCTATTCAGTGTCACCAAAATTTGGTACTTATTATAGCGAAAATGCTATATTTTTCCAATGTTTCTTTTCAAGCACATAAGTTCATTCAATTCGAAGGGCTAGGTTTGAATGTCTAAAGGTACTTTACTTTTCTGTGTGAACATTCGTTGGCAATTGAACTACATATATCGATAGAAGGCTGAAAACGAGGAGATTCCAAAAGCCAAGTAGGACCCAACCACTATAGAGAATGGTGGAGATAAAATGTCGCAGTATACTGGATGTAAATATATTGTAGGTATGGCTTTGAATAATGCAGTTGATCATTACTATCGTGATTATCGCAATAAACTATTGAAAGCAACAGCGGTAGTAAGTGAAAATGTGCCTTACGAAGTTTCCTATGCAACAGCTGCTGCTGTTTCCTATGCAATCATTGCCTGGAAAGCACAGGCACGAAAATGTTTATGATTGGTTTTCGAAATGGATGGATATGAAGAAATGCAAAATTATTACACAGGATGTTTTGGCTTATTTGGCACAAACATCTGAAACTGTCAAATTCTCCACCTTGTGGAGTAAACATGTAAACATAGCCACTCAGATGTATTTTGATAGTTCAGTTAATGTTCTCTTCATAGTACTGGAAACCAGGTACGATCCATTTCTACAGAGCTATTCGAAATATACATGTTGCCTGGTGAAATGATGTATGCTGAATGTTTGAGGTTTCCAATTTTTTCATGAGTTTCTTAGGTGTATTGTAGGAAATATTGAGTCCTCCACAAAAATGTCTTTCGCAGAAAGTTTATTGATTACGAGTATTTTCAATACAGGGTTGATGTTAGTACATGATATTGTAGGAGCCCTGCTACAGGCTTTTAAAAACATAATACCTCATATTCTGCGACCCTTCGTTTCACTCAAAAAATGGGCAAGCCATACATGTGTTTCTGGCTTTTGACCCATTATCAGTATGGTGAAGCCAAGTGCAAGGATGGGCAACACTTGCTTGCCAAAGAAACTACAAATGCATAGACCCATCAGCGGAAGCCAGCCGCACACTTGTGGTTACAGTTAATAGATCTTGTGTATACAAAAAAATCATTCAAATTTCCACGAAGGCAGCTAAAGCTGCCATGGGACATAGCACAT